>JAKTRJ010000024.1:0-144258 GCA_030579655.1 Liangdongia dryadoides
AGTACTAGGTCATATACAAAATGAAGCTAGTAGTCTAGATAGCCTATATGAGCAGGGTCTCTTTGAAAATGGCTATATCAAAGCTAAGATTCACTCAGACAAAAAAAACAGCGTTAGCAAAACAACAAAGAAGACAAGTAAGATTTTATTTATTTATCCTTTTTATTGTACATCTTTTTCTAATTTATTTTTTTTTAGATGGCTGAACTATTATCTCAAGGTAAAGAAGAGAGTGCAAAAATTCGTGTTGAAAACATTGTTAGAGAAGATATTTATGTCGAATTACTAGAAATGTTAGAATTATATTGTGAATTATTATTAGCTAGAATTGGTTTATTGGATAGAAAAGAGTGCGACCCAGGTTTAGAAGAAGCTGCAAAAACAATTATATATGCAGCCCCACATACAGATATTAAAGAATTGATGACAATTAGGGATATTCTTGTGCATAAATTTGGTCCTGAATTTGCTCAGTCTGCTATGGAAAATGAAAATGGGATTGTTCCAGCGAAAATTGTTAAAAGAACTAGTGTTGAAGCACCATCTGAAGAGTTGGTGATTTTATATTTAAAAGAGATTGCAAAAGCTTATGATGTACCATTCAGTGAATTAGATGATGAAGAAGAAGATGATGATGATGAAGATGATGAAGATGATGATAATGGGAATGGTGGGAAACCAATTGTATTGGAAAATCCAATTGAAGATGAACCACAGCAATTAACAACACCAAGAAAATTATCTGCATCATCTTTACCAGATCCTGATGAAAAAGATAATAAGTCACCAATTTCAATCAGACCTCCAACTAAATCAAGTGATAACCCTAATCCAACTGTTAAAATACCAAAAGAAGTGCGTAAAAATGTTGCTAGAAAGAAGAAAAATTCCGATTCTGGATCTTCAAATAACAATAATACAACATCATCAACTAAAAAGCAGCAAAATGATGATCTAGATGCATTAAGAAGAAGATTTGAAGCTTTAAAGCGTTAAAATGAATAATTTTTTTTTTGTTTAAATATTTGTAGAACTAGTTCGCGGCCTCAAAAGGGGTCAATTTTTTCATCAAAAAGTTCGTGATGTTTTTTTTTTAATATCTTCCTCTCTTCAAAATTGAAATAATAGGGAAAAGTTATAATTGATTCCTAAAGGTTGTAATAATGGCTTTTTCTAAAGTATTTTGCTCTTTCTGGCTATTTGGTTTGTTGAATAACGTTTTATACGTTGTGATCTTATCAGCAGCTGTTGATTTAGTTGGTCCTTTAGTTCCAAAAGCTACTGTTTTATTAGCTGATATTTTACCTTCATTTTTGATCAAAATCACTGCTCCATTTTTCATTCACTTAATACCTTATCCTTATAGAATATGTGGCTTAATATTTTTAAGTGTTTTGGGGATGTTGTTTATTGTTTATGGTTCTTTAAGTATAACAATTTTTGGTATCATATTAGCTTCAACAAGTTCAGGTTTAGGTGAAATTACATTTTTACAATTGACACATTTTTATGAACAAACTGGGTTGAATGGTTGGAGTTCTGGTACAGGTGGTGCTGGTCTAGTTGGTAGTGGTGTTTTCATGTTATTAACTACAATTATGGGGATTAGTGTTAAAAATACATTATTACTATTCACTATTTTTCCATTAGGGTTTTTATATTATTTTAGATTACCTTCTGTGGAGAGTCAAAGCATTAATAGTGCATCATATGAATCTTTATCATCAGATATTTCAAATGATGACTTTAAATCAATTAATTTTGAGTCTATTAAAGAACATTTTATTCTTATATTCCATAAGATTAAAAAATTAATTGTTCCATTCATGGTTCCATTATCAACTGTTTATTTTTCAGAATATTTAATTAATCAATCAGTGGCACCAACTATATTGTTTCCTATTGATGAAACTCCATTCAATAAATTTAGAGATTTATATGTTTGTTATGGTTTTTTATATCAAATTGGTGTTTTCATTTCAAGATCATCTGCACCATTTTTTAGAATTAAAAATCTTTATATTCCATCCATATTGCAATTTGTTAATTTAATTTTATTAATTGCACAATCTTTATACTATTTTATTCCAAATGTTTATTTTATAATGTTGATTACTTTCTATGAAGGTTTGTTAGGTGGTGCAGCTTACGTCAATACATTTATGTTGATTATTGATCAAGTTGATGAAACTGAACGTGAATTTTCTTTAGGTACTACATCAATGAGTGATTCTGGTGGGATTGTTGTGTCTGCAATAATTGGGTTGTGGTTAGAACCAAGTCTTTGTAATTACCAAATTGGGCATGGTAGAGACTGGTGTAGACAATAATTGCTACATCAAATATATCATCAGACTCATTATCATTATCATTAATATATATATATATGCATTTTACATAATTTTTTTAAATCTTTTTAGTTTTTTTCACAGCAACACCTAATTTATTTGTTTTACGTTTCATAACAATTTTTTGAGAAACTGGTTTAGTAGTAGTAATATTATTAACTTTTGGTAGTGTTGGGATTGTAGCTTTCTTAAAAGCTTCATTTGCTAATTTCTCATCTTGTAATTCTTGTAATTTTTGTTTTTCTAATTCATCACGTTTTATACGTTCTTGAGCTTCTTCTCTTGTAGAATCTTTATTAACCAAATTATTCCTTTCTAAAACATCATTCAATTGATCAGAAACTTCTTGTTGACGCCTTATATCATTTAATTTTGCTTCTAATTCTTCTACACTAGTTTGATTTTTTCCCTTTTCAGCCTCTTGTAATTTTTCAGCCTCTTCTTCTTTTTCTAAACGGGCTAAAGTTTCTTCTAAAGTTTCTTCTTTCAACTGTGTTGTGTTTTTTCCTGAATCATAGTTTCTTTTAGCACCATGTTCAATCACATAATCTGCAGATTTTGGATCTGTTCTAAAGATAATTTCATGAGCACATCTTGGACATCTAATATAAAACCTTACAATTTTCAAACCAAGATAAGTTTTGTTTGTATTTTCTTTCTTAGCATTGAATTTTCTAGATTTTGAAATATATTCGCCACAAGCATCACATTTCATTGAAAATGGAGTCATTAAACGAACTGTTGGAAACTTTGAATTGCCACTTTTCTCTTTTTTTTTCTTTTTAATGATTTTCGAAGGATCAAAATCTGGTGGGTAATATTTGTTTATAACCTTACGTTCAGACATGTTGTTTGTGTGTGTGTTTCTGTCTATCTATCAATATTGATGTTGTTATTAATTGTTAATGTTTATTTTATAATTTTTTTTTTTGGCGCAATTCACGTGATACTTACCAAATTAGGCAATTTTGGATTAATTTTTAGTTTTGCGTAAACTCTTTATTCGGAAATTTAGTTAAGATCTAACGCGGTTTAGTGCTGCATAAATATGCATTATAATACATTATAAATTACTTTATTTAGTAATTTATAACGGCAAAAATAACGAAGAAGTTGGATTTTTGCGAAAATATTTTAAACGGAATTCCAAGAAAAGGGCGAAAAAAAAAAAGTTTAAAGAATTTTAACAATTGAAAGGAACAAACTTTGGGCTGTGTGTTAAAAATATATCTGTATTGTTTGAATCATTTTTAACATTTCAATCGAAATTTGACTGTGGTTTATTCTGGTTGATTCTTTGGGTTTAAACGCGGTTTTCCTTAGTATATAAAGTTGTGGGTTTTGATTGTTCGGTTATTTACTTTGTTTTGTTATTTGATCTGGATTATAATAATTGGTTAATTGAAAAAAAAAAAGAAGAAGAAGAATGCTCTTACAAAACATTGCAACGCTAGTGCTGGTATTTACCAATACAATTAGTTGTATTGATCTTGATCCAAAAAATTTATCCTCCATTCAAGCTGCTACTGGGTTAGTTGCAGATGGTGTCATGGATTATTATAATGGTTTAGATTATGGTAGACCTATTGGTATGTTTGCTGATCCATATTATTGGTGGGAAGCTGGTGGTGCTTGGGGTTCAATGATTGATTTTTGGTATTACATGGAAAATGATACTTATTTAAACGTTACTCAACAAGCTTTAATTGCACAAACTGGTGAAAAGGGCGATTATGTCCCATTAAATCAATCAACCACTGAAGGTAATGATGATCAAGGGTTTTGGGGTATTGCTGTTATGGCTGCTGCTGAAAGAAATTTCCCAAACCCACCTTCTGATAAACCACAATGGTTATATTTAGCTCAAGCTGTTTTCAATACAATGGCTTCAAGATGGGATACTGAACATTGTGGTGGTGGGTTAAGATGGCAAATTTTTGAATGGAATTCTGGTTATGATTATAAGAATTCTGTTTCTAATGGTTGTTTGTTCCATATTGGTGCTAGATTGGCTAGATACACTTCTAATGATACTTATGTTGAATGGTGTGAAAAAGTTTATAATTGGATGTTTGAAACTAAATTACTTACTGAAGGTCAATGGCATTTTGTTTATGATGGTGCAAGTATTAAAGATAATTGTTCTACTGTTACAAAATTACAATGGTCTTATAATCATGGGTTGATGATGGCTGGTTGTGCTTATTTATACAATTACACTGGAGATGATGTTTGGTTAAACAGAACTAGTGAATTATTAAGAGCTTCCACTGTTTTTTTCAACAATACAAATGGTATCATGTATGAAGTTGCTTGTCAAACAAAAGCTCGTGTTAACTGTAATAATGATCAAAGATCATTTAAGGCTTATTTCTCAAGATTTTTAGGTTTGACAGGTCAATTAGTTCCAGAATTAGCTGACACTGTTTATAATCGTATTGAAACTTCTGCTAAAGGTGCTGCATTCTCTTGTATGGGTGGTACTGATGGTCATACATGTGGTTTATCATGGTTTAGAGATAGTTGGTATGGTTGGGATGGTTATTATGGTTTAGGTGAAGAAATGTCAGCTTTAGAAGTTATGCAAAATTTAAGATTTAGAGACAGACCTGGCCCATTAACTAATTCTACTGGTGGTACTTCTAATGGTTCTGGTTCTGCTGGTACTGAATCTCAATCTACAAATTTAAATCCATTAAATATTGATGGTGGTGATAAAGCTGGTGCTGCTATTATCACTTGTGTTATTGGTATTTCTTTGATTGCTTCTGCTGTTTGGATTTTATTATGATCAAACACTCTCATAAATAAGCATAATTTTTTGGTTTTTAGATAAAATTAACTGTATATTAGAAAATATTTTTTTTTTTTGATTCTTAGAATGTTTGAATAATTTAACAACAACGTAAATTCGATATTTTTGAGCCAATAACAGCATCACGATTCCACCATTTCTTAATCAATGCAATAACAAAATCTTTATCTTGTTGAGAATATGGATCTAATCCCATTTCTGATAAATCATTAAATTCAATAATAACTTCATTTTGACTACCTAATAAATCAGTTTCTAATGAATGTTCCTCCTCATCTTGATTATTTAAAATATCTGTAATTGTACAAAATAATCTTCTTGTTAAATTTTGGAAATATCCAACTAATAATAAAGATCGTTCAATATCAAATTGTTTTGAATCTGGAACATCTCTTAATTCTTCAATATTATAATCTTCATTAAATTTATCAGTTTCACCAGCTGAAGCCCACCAAAAAAATCCAGACCATGCTAATTCTGTCCACGATTGTGGTTCTGTGACATCTTGCCACCATTGAAATTTTGATTCGTTATCATTAAATTGGTCATCATCATCATCAACTTCATCATCAACATCTTCCTCTTCTAATCCTTCTTCTTCATCATCTCCATCATCTTCTAATTTAATACCATGGTATAATTTATAAGCTCTTCTTATTATTCTAAACTTTGATAAATCTCTTTGTGTAGCTTTTAATTGTTCTGTTGAATCTTTAGATACTGTTAAAATTGGTAATTTATCATCTAATTTTGCACTAACATCGTATAAAGTTTTCTTAAATAATAAAATTTCATCAGTTGAAGAAGCAATAAAACTTGGAGTTTTTGATAATTCACTTAAATGTTTTAAATAATCAATATCATTAATCCCAACAGAATAAAGTGGTTGAATGAATTGTAAATCAAATGCATTTTCACAATGATTTTCATTTAATAAAGAAACAACTTCTTGTGGAATTGTTGATAAAATTGATAAACAATAAGCAAATGCACAATTAGATTCAATATTTGGTCCATTAAATAACAAAATTCTTTCTCTTAATAAAGCCATTCTCCATAATCTAAAGATTAAAGGACCCATAATCTCTAAGAATTGAGGTAAATGTAATAAATAATGATGATTATGAGCTTTTCTTTCTAAAAATTTAATATTAGATTGATTATCACTAGTACCAGCAATAACACTTGCAGTTGAAGTAACAGGACTATTTAAAGCTGAAGGGCTTCTTGGAGAACGAATTCCCATTGAATCCAAAATATTTAATTTTGAACAATGATTTTCATAAAAAAATTCTAATGGACCAAAATCTTCATCTTTAACCCAATTTTCTAATAAATTTTCCAACTGATCAATATATTCTAAACCAGAAGTATAATTCATTGGTTTCCATAATGGAACATCAATATAAATTTTGGAAATTGAAGGTTTTGATAAAAATTCTGAATTTGGTTCAACCAATAAACCTAAAGAATACATTTTAACATTTGAGCGATCACCAGATTTAATCATCTCATCCAAGTTTTGATTAAAAACAGCAACACCATAATATAAATCATCAAATGGATCTTCGGATTTATTTATTTGTTGGTTAATATTATAATCATTTTTACCATTTTGAACAAAAGAAATAACATCTTTATAATTTTCATGTAATCCACTTGGTAAAGATTTAAATTCAACATTTTTCAAGTTAACACCTTGGTGTTTTTTACTCCATTTCAACACGTAACCAGATTTAACATCAAATTGTACCAAAAATATAGCTTTAATTGGAGGTGAACTTGAAGTTTGAACAAACAGGTTCTTTCTATTTGGAGAAGTGAACGATGGAAAAACAGTACCATCAGCTAGTTGTTTTGGTGTTGATGGTTGTGACATAATGTCTTTTCAATTTCTTATCTAGTTTTCAATCACTTTATTGATGTAAATCTGTAAATATCAGTTTAATGATAAACTCCTATTAAAAACATAATAATTAATGACACGTTGGAAAATGGCAGTTAAAATTAAATTTAATTGAAAATTTAGTGATTTTTTATTAATAAAATTGTGGTATTTTGTGGTGGTTTTGTTGTAGTTTTATGGTAATTTTGTTGTAGTTTTGTGATATTTAATTTATCTGATTTATTTCATTTTTATGAGGTTTTAATGGGATTTTAATTCAAAGTTTATTACAAAATATTAATAAAAAATTGAATTAGACAACTGAAAGTTTTAACTTTGGTCTAAACATAAAGAGTTTCTCGTTTAGACTCTCCTAATTTTTATAGATCATTCTCTTTCGGATTAATTCTCTGTTGTTTTAGAATTTTCGTATGTATACATGTTTATGCATTATTGTTTCTGATATTAAATCAACACTAAAGTTTACTACAAATATCATTAGCAATGATAATTCTATTGAAATATAAGTATACAATCCTTCACAATTCATCATGTTCCGGAACTTTTGAAGTTTTTGAAGTTGATTTTGTTGAAGTTGTAGATTCAGTTTCAGTTTTTTCAACAGTTGTTTGTTCTTCTTCAATAATATCTTCTTCTTGTTTCTCTTCTTTTTCCACTTCTTCTTGTTTCTTCTTTTCAGCTCTTTTTTGTTTTCTCATGAATCTATTTAAAACATTGTTTAATTCATTCATTCTATATTTCAAATTAGCACTCAATTCAAGATTTAAAGTTTCAAATTTTTTGAATAATCCTATAACTTCATTTCTAATTTTAAATAATTCTTCTCTTGAATATTCTTCAATTTCTTCAGAAATAATTTTAACTTGTTCTAATTTATCAATTAATAATTTTGAAATTTTTTCAATTTCCTTTTCTGAAGTTTTTGGAGATTTTAATTTTAATTTCTTGGATTCTTTATCAAAATCTAAACCAACTAATGTGAAATTTGTTCTCATTGAAATAGCTTGTTCTTGCATTTGTAACATTGTATCTTGTAATTTATTTAATGTACTAATACCTTGTTTATGTAAATTTTTAAAATGATCTTCATCTAATGTAATGTTCAAATTAACCAAATATTCTTTAATATTATTTAAATAACCATTAATTTCATCAATCTTAGTTTTAATTTCTTTTGTGGAAGCATTAAAACCTTCATCATCTAACCATTCTAAATATTCAGAAATTTTTTCAGATGCTTTAATAACAACATCAGAAGGTCCTTTTGAAACAACTTCATCTTCTTCCAAATAATAACGAGATTTATACAAGATAGCTTCTAATTCATTCAATTTTTCAGAACGTAATCTTCTTTGAGAATCTTTTTGATTTAATGTAAATAAATGAGATTTTAATTCTTGCTTTGTAGCAGAACCTAAAGGTCTTGAACCATGATATTTAATTTTTGTTGGAATAGTTGTTGGTTTGGAATTTTCATTATCAAAATCACATTTAGCATAAACTTTATCTAAAGTGAAAATTCTACTTTCAGATAATTTGAAAACACCATTAGTTTTACAAGTTTCATTAATCCATTCTGGTTTTTTAATATCATAATGAGAATATATTTTCTCATTTTCATATAATCCAATAGTTAAAGAATCTTTTTCACCAAATTTCAATTCAACTTCTTTAATAGAATCATATAAAGAACCTCTTGGGAAAATTTCTTTATTAGATCCATCATTAATTGAAATATCATAAGAAAAAATTGAAGGTTCAGTAATGTTAAATTCTTTAGCTTTAAACATTTTAGAAATAGCAACACCACGTAAAGTTGCACCAAGAACAGCAGCTTCATCAGCATTAATTGTTTTAGAAATTAATTCTTCACCTAATAAAGATAATAAATGGGATTTAACAAATGGAACTCTTGTTGAACCACCAGAATAAATAACAGAATTAATATCATTTAAATTTAATTTTAAAGATTGATTAAATTTATTTTCTAAAACATTCAAGATTGGTTTTGTAATTCTTTCAGCAGAATCTGAAATAAAATCTTCAAATTCTTCACGAGTAATTTTAGTTCTAAAATCTAAATCATTATATAAAGATTCAATTGAAACTAAAGCATCATTATTTGCACTTAAAATTAATTTAGCCTTTTCAGCAGCTTGAATAATTTTTTTAATAGATTTTGGATTTGAATTAAATTTATCATGATGAATAGATTTATGTTTTTCTAAAAATTTTTCTTTAATTAAATCAGCAATTGAATTTGTAAAATATTCACCACCAAAAGTAGAATCATAAGCATAACCTTCAACATTAATTTTTAAAGCTTCATGTTCAATATTATTAAAAGAAATTAAAGTTGCTTTTGTTGAACCAGCACCCATATCATAAATAATATGATATTCAGTTGAATTAATTTCAAATTTTTTATTTGTTGCATAATTAATAGCAATAGCTAATCCATCATCAATTAAACCAACAGTATTTAATCCAGCCAATTCAGCAGAATCTTTAATTGCATTTCTTTGAGCTTGGGTGAAAAAAGATGGAATAGTTATTGCAACATCATTAATAGTAGAATAACCACCAGGAACTTTTTCTTTAAGAACTTGTTGAGAACGACCAACTATATTTTGTAAATTCATAGCTAAAATTTCTTCAATTGGATAAGTATGATTATAAACATCAAATGAAATTGTCGATCTATTATTTTTGGAAGGAACAATGTTTAAACCAGGATGTGAATATAAATAATGAGCAACAGATTGATCATCTTTAGCAACACCAAATAATGGTTTTAAATTCATTAAACAAGCATTTGGAAATCTTGTACAATGGGAAGTTGTATGAGAACCATATAATCTTTCAATACCATCATTACCCAAGTTCTTGATTGCCAATCCAGAAGGTTCTTTTCTTTTTGAATCACTACTTAAAACAATCTCAAATGGAACACCAGGTGCCACTAAAGAAGCCTTTGTATAATCTTGACCAAAATCAATACCCAAAATAGCTGCTACTGCAATAGTAGACAATAATAGTACTGAAATCACTTTCCGTAGCATTTTTTCTTTGATGTGAACTGAGTTGTATGAAGTATTGAAGAGATCAAAAGTTGTTGATGTGTCCATTAAAAAACAATCAACTTCAATTGAAAATAGAAAATTTGGCAGTTTAGAAGAAGATTCTAGAATCAATTTGGTTTTATAATTAAATAAACGATAAGAAGGATCTTTATTTAATGGGTGTCTACAAAGAGAATTACAATGGTTTGGTCGTAGTGGTTTCTTGGTATTAATCATTCTTTTTACTATAAATTATTCTAATATATCATTGTTTGCAAAAATACTTAATTCGAATTAGAACCTGATTAAAAGGGAGAACAATATGTTGGTAAATAAACTTATTCAAAATAATATCCATTTCCACTGCTATACCTCTCAACATATGTACAAGAACAAATGATTTTAATAATATTCAAGCTTTTATTAATGACAACAGTATCAAAACTTCCATCACCAAAACAACATCCGGACACTAGTTTATAGTTTACGTAAGCAATTACGTAAATTAAAATAACATCCAGACACCTTCATATTACGTAGCTGATTAGGTAAGTTGTAAATTAATGTCCGGGTGATGATATGAAAAAAGAACATCATCTCTAATATTTTAATATTATAATAAAAATAGTCCAATAATCATATTATAATCATCAACAATGAGTAGTAATAACGTTATTGATATATTGAAACAAAGAAGTATGTTTATATATATGAGTTTTATTTTGTCTATTACTAACTTTTTTTAAGTTCTTAATGAGAGAAAACAAGCTGGTGCTAATGATGGCAATAATCAAATGGAGAATATAACCTTGAACCCACAAACTAGTGGGAATAGTAATCCTGGTGGTTCATATACTTCTAGAAGAGAAAGAGATAGTAGAAATTCCAGAGATACCAGAGATTCAAGAGATTCAAGAGATTCAAGAGATTTCAGAGACTCCAGAGATGGGTATATTAATAGAAATCAAAGAGATCGTAGAGATGATAATTCAAGAGGCGGTAACAGAGATGATAGAGGTTATGAAAGAAGAGACTACAGAGATTCAAGAGGTTCAAGAGATAATAGGGATTCAAGAGATTATAGAGGTGGTTATTCAAGAGATAATAGAGATCGCAGAGATTACAGAGATTCTAGAGATTCTAGAGATTCTAGAGATTATCGTGATAGAAGAGATACAAGAGAAGAAAGAAACCACCGAGATAATAGGGATCATAGAGAATACAGAGATAATAGAGAAGGAGATTACAGAGATGGCAGAAATAACAGAGATTACAGAGATAATCACAGAAATTATAGGGATGATAGATACAGACCAAGAGATAGACCAAGAGAAAGAGATAATTTCACTCGTTATGAAAAAGAAGATTTAACAAACGTTATACCAATTGATCAAATCCCTCGTGAATCTAAATGGGATATTAAACCAAAAGGTTTTGAAAAAATTAGTTCTGAACGTGCAAAAATTTCTGGTTTATTTCCATTACCTGGTGAACAACGTATTTTAGATATTTCAAAATTAGAAGGGTTGGTTAGTAAAGGTGATATTAATTCTCAAACTGCAATTTTATTTGAAAATATTGATATTTGTAATCCAGCTTCATCAAAATTAGCTAAACAATTAATAATTACTGGTGTTGAATTTACTTTATTCCCACCACAAAAACTTGTGGATTATTTAGAAAAATTTATTGATAATTTAGCTATTCAAGAAGTTGAAACTTCAACAATTTTAGAACATCATTTATTTTCAGATAATAGATTAGTTATAACATTATCTGATTCAATTATTACAACCATTTTATTTAGTTGTGTTGAATTTTTTCAAAAAGAATTAAAATTAAAAATTTTATTTTCAAGACCAAAAGGTTATATTACTCCAAAACCAGATTATTTACAACAAAATGAAGAAGGAGAAGATTCTAATGTTAGTTCATCAATTAAACCAAAAATTATGGATTCAATAAATAAAATTGCAATTTTAAATTGTCCAATTGATTTGAAAAAAGAGGAAATTTTAGAAGATTTAAGAGATATTTCACAAGTAAATAATATTGAATTAATAATGGATAAATTTGGAAGTTTTAAAGGTGTTTGTTTTGTTGAATTTAATTCTAAATTAATATCTGTTGATAATGCTTTAGAAAAAATTAATAAAATTATAATTGGTGATACTACAATAAAGGCAATTCATGCCTCAAAAGGTTTATCACCATTACCAGCAAATATTTCTTTTAGAACTATTGAAGCTATGGTTACACCACAAACAAATATTAAAGAATCAAGATGTGTAATGTTATTAAATGCAGTTGATCCTGAACAATTACATAATGAAGCTGAATATCAAGTTATTTATAAAGATATTTTAGAACAATGTTCTAAATATGGTGCAGTTATTGATTTAAAAATTCCAAAACCTCCAGAAAATTATAAAAGAAATTACAAATTTTTAAATTTAAGTGTTGGTAAAATTTTTGTTAGATTTGATAATATTGATATTGCATTAAATGCTCAAAAAGAATTACATGGAATGAAATATAATGAAAGAACTGTTTTAACTTCATTAATTCCAGAACAAGATTATGACTTGGATATTTTCTAATATTGCCTACATACAAATAATTAATAAATAATTTATTATGTATATATATATTTTTCTCAATATTAACCTTTCAAACCGCCGTGGTACCCAAAATTTCATTATTCATATCATTATTCGTATCATTTGTTGCTTTACTTCTGCATAATGGACAATTATTTCTTCCATTTAATAACCAATTATCAATACATTCTTTATGATAAAAATGTCCACAATTTAAAACCCTTACAATATCACCATCTTGATAATCACTTAAACAAATTTGACAACGATCATCATCTTTTGATAAATGTTTTAATGGATGTGATGAATTATTTTTAGATTCAATTGTAATATTTTTTGTTGTAATTTCATAAAGTTGATTTTCTTGTTTTAATAATTCTTCTTTTGTTGCAACTGGAGGTTTAACTTGACCAATAATTTCTTGTAAATTTAATAAATCTTCATAAGTTGGATTATCAGTCATTAAAGATGGAGATGATAATAATGGATGATTTAATGCAAATGTATTTCCCATAATGAAAATTATCCATGATCTTAAATTATCAGTTCTATTAGTAGAATTATTTGTAGATGTATTGTTTGTTGAAGTTTCATTATTTGAGGATCTTGAATGATTTGTAATTGATTCATAAATATCATCTGAATCTGAATCACTTGAATCAAATGAACTTTGATTTTGTACTTCCCTATCATTACTATTATTCTGGATGTTATTATTGTTGTTATTATTATTTTGTTGAACTGAACGAACACCAATGATTAAAACTGGAACCAAACTATTAGTAGTAGCATTATTTGGATCTTGTTCAGCATTTAATGGTTCAGGTTCAGTTTCAGAACTTCTAAAAGTAAATCTATTATAAGCATAAGGATTGTTAGAATTTGAAGTTGAATTGTTTTCAGATGTTGTTGATGTTCTTGATGGATTTGTAATATTATCATCAAATCTAAATGCTCTAAAAAATGTCATTTCATTTGAATCCAATTGATTTAATCTCATCAATTCATTAGTTAATAACCCATTACCTAACCCATGAACAAATTCTTGAAAATTTTCATCAAATCCATTTGCTAATCTTTGAGTTGATCTATCATTTCTAAAATTTTCTCTTTCAACTCTTGAAGTATTATCAAATCTAGTACCATTAACAGATGAAGAACCAACTAAAGCAGAAACAGTAGTAATAGCAGCCAGTTCTAACAATCTTGACAGCATTTCAGTTTGTTGTCTAAATGATGTGATATTTTGTGATTCTGATGTTGTTGTAGTTGTTGTAGTTGTTGTTGTAGTTCTAGGTGGATTATGGTTGTGGAAAGAGTGTAAAGAATGTAAAGAAGATTCTCTATGTAAATTTGAATTAATAGAATCATTATGAGAAAGAGTTGGATTCAATAGAGTAGCATAGTCTGGAGTAGGGGTATCATCATTAGTAGAGCTTAAGGAATCAATCAAGGATTGAATAATATGTAGTGGGACATTTGGAGGTGGAGGTAATTCATTTGTAGTTGAAGTTGCAGATATTGAAGGGATTTGATCATTTCCATTTGTTTGATTTTCTTCAATGACTCTATTTGAACCTTGTGAATTATTTGTTGTATTATCAGTTGTTAAATTGCTATTGCTATTGCTATCTTCAACTTGATTTCTCCAAAATCTAAAAGAGTCAAATCGTCTTCTTCTTTGAGGAGGTTGCTGAGAATTATTTGTCAGAGTAGAAGCTCTTCTTCTGCGTAAATTATTATTTATTGTGTTAATGTTGAGATTGTTATTGGTATTATCAGCTTCATGATTATCAGTATTTAAATAGCCGCTGTTGATGATATTAGATTGATCATTGCTGTTGTTGTTATTTGACGAATTGTTCTGTTGATGGAGTCTACTAGTGAACTGACCCATCTTTAATACAGTTTTCTATTAATTTCTTTTGAATTGTTTAAAGATCAAAATCACTTTTCTTGTGGTTTAAATAATATTAGTTGATGTTTGCTCTACTTTGCCACTAGTGAATTTTTCAACTGATTTCATAATTATATATGTTACGTAATCTCTTATGTAATCAGATAATAATGAAATGAAATTAGGAATTTAATTGGATTAAAGATAAGGAAATCATATGGAATTAAAATGAGTGGTTTAAATGTTTATCTGGTCTTGATGTTCTAGTTTTTTTAACTAGGTAAACCAATAATTCCGTATATAATGAAATATTATTACTTACAAATATTTTTAAAACTAGCAAATTAGTTGAAACTAGATGAACATGAGAATGACACATAAAAGTTAAAGTTCAAGCAAAGTACTGATTATTGGAAACAAAGGTTCTTAGAAATGTATTGTTCATGTTCAAAATTGCTTGAACTTTTATGTTGTTATTTGCTATTAAATAACTTTGAAGCAATTAATGTTCTAGAAGGGTATCATATGTGGAAGTAGGAAACACATTGAAGGTTAGTACCACATAGTACCACAAGGTACCACATAGTACCCCACAGTTATCAACAATAGAGCAATATGTTATTGTACTATTATAAAGAGTATTATCTAATCACTTACATAACAATTCTCTGTATACAATTTAGGATACAAGGGTCACTCCAGTATAGTCAACCACTAGTACAAATTTTAAGGCACCCCCATGTTTTTGTTATGATCAACCAATCAGAACACAAGACATGATCAAGTGCAGTACCGTACACCCATACACCCATCAGGATGCGGTTCATTTTAGAATTCAACTTGCATAAATATCGAGATCGGTTTAATCCATAAAGACTGATGGCAACTGGTCATGGTCTCTGGTGTATGGCCACTGATGATGGCCACTAATAACAATGCTCCATGGCTTAGTCATACTAAAATTAGTTAATAGCTCATTTAAATGAGAATATTATCAACTTTTCACTTCTGATTGGTTTATTTAAATTAATTGTAGTTCCACTTTTTTTTTGTTTATTCCACGTATGCTATTCTGTCAATTTTGTGAGTGTCAGTTGGCCAAAAAAAAAATCTGGGGTAAAAGATAGTGTTATGTAATATATGACTAATCAGATTTTTGAACGAAGTCAATTTCCCATTAAAGATAAAAACAGATGATTGTTATATGAATATCAAGTGTTTTTTAATGGGATAAATTGTGTTGATATTGTATAAAAATGAAGAATCTAATTGATGGATTCACTTTATTGGAATAATCACTTGTTATACAAAGAAATTAACGACACTTGTTTTCTTCAAGTCTTCCCGAGTCAGCGCCTTCGCGGTGTTTCTTTTGTCCGAAGGTTTCTTCTCTTGTCAGGTTAAAGGGAAGTTGCCAAACTTTATAAGAAATGGGTATATAAACACTTGAATTTTCCATATATTAAAACAAGTTAATTGACAACACATAGAATCCAATCGATCTATATATATTCAAATTTATAATGACTGTCGCTGATAATCCATTCCCAGAAACTCAAGATATTCTTCAAGGTGTTCAATTACACGCAAAGATCCCATCCCATGCTAAGCATATCTTAACTGCTGATGCTTTAGCTTTTATTGCTGTTTTACACAGAACTTTTAACAAGACTAGATTACAATTGTTAGAAAACAGAGAAATTGAACAAGCTAAAAGAGATTCTGGTATCTTGCCAAACTTTTTACCAGAAACTGCTTATATTCGTGATGATCCAACTTGGAAAGGTCCTTCTTTAGGTCCAAAATTAGCTGATCGTCGTACTGAAATCACTGGTCCTTCTTCAAGAAACATGATTATTAATGCTTTGAACGCTCATGTTGCTACCTACATGTCCGATTTGGAAGATTCTGCCACTCCAACTTGGTTTAACGTTGTTGATGGTCAAGTTAACTTGTATGATGCTGTTCGTAAACAATTGGATTTCAAAAAAGGTAACAAGGAATATAAGTTAAATACTAACAAACATATTCCAACCTTGATTGTTAGACCAAGAGGATGGCATTTGTTTGAAAAGCATTTGACTGTTGATGGTGAACCTGTTTCTGGTTCCATCTTTGATTTTGCTTTATATTTTTACCATAACGCTAAAGAAGCTATTGCTCAAGGTTTTGGTCCATATTTCTATTTACCAAAAATGGAACATCATTTGGAAGCTAAATTATGGAATGATATTTTTAACGTTTCTCAAGATTATATCCAAATTCCAAGAGGTACCATTAGAGCTACTGTTTTAATTGAAACTTTACCAGCTGCTTTCCAAATGGATGAAATTATTTACCAATTACGTGACCATTCTGCTGGTTTGAACTGTGGTCGTTGGGATTACATTTTCTCTTACATTAAATCTTTAAGAAACCATAAGGAATTTATCTTACCAGATAGATCTCAAGTTACCATGAATGTTGGTTTCATGTCATCTTATGTCAAGTTATTAATTTATACTTGTCATAAGCGTCAAGTTCATGCTATGGGTGGTATGGCTGCTCAAATTCCAATTAAGAATGATGCTGCTAGAAACGCTGCTGCCATGGAAAATGTTAGAAAAGATAAATTACGTGAATTTAACGCTGGTCATGATGGTACATGGATTGCTCACCCAGCTTTAGCTGTTGTTGCTAACTCTGTCTTTAAGCAATTGTTGACTCCAAACCAAATCAACGGTACTAGAGGTACTGAAGGTTACGTTCCAATCACTCAAAGAGATTTATTATCTCCATACGTTGAAGGTGCTAAGATTACTGAAGCTGGTATTAGAGCTAACTTGGTTATTGGTTTGTCTTATATTGAAGCTTGGTTAAGAGGTACTGGTTGTGTCCCAATCAACTACTTGATGGAAGATGCTGCTACTGCTGAAGTTTCCAGATCTCAGTTGTATCAATGGGTCCACCACGGTGCTTCTACTGACGCTGGCGTTAAAGTTACTCCTGAATACACTGCTAGATTGTTGAAGGAAACTGTTGAAGATTTGGCTAGTACTGCTAAACCAGGTCACAAATTCTTTGAAGCTGCTAACTACTTTAAGGATGATGTCACTGGTAAGAAGTACCACAACTTCTTGACTACTTTGATTTACGATGATGTTACCTCCATCGAAAGAGCTACCCCAGCCTCAAAGTTGTAAGCTGTGTGTACTTTTTATGCTTTATTATGATGACTTTTTAAACCCACCTTGTACACCAGAGATTTTTTAACTACTGCTATATATTAAATTATTATTATTATTATTATTATTATATGACATTTTTTTGATAAATGGAATATTCATTCAAACATAATTTTGTAGTTTTAAAATTACTATCTATATAGCTATATTAATTATTATAATGCAGATCCATTTACCTTTTTAACATTAATGTTTTGTCTTTTTTTGCAATATCACCAATTTGGATTCCCTTCTAAATTAAAAACAACTCTATTTGCTGTTAGTGGTTTGAAACTTAATGATGCTTCTGGAATAACGTCTGTTGTAGCATAATTAATTGTTCTTTCAATGGCTTGTGTACCATTATCACCCATACCCATAAAATAAGCAACTAATCCTGCACTAATACCTGTAGCTAATGAAGTCCCACTTTTTTGAACAATACCATCTTGTTTATTATCAGTAGTTTGAACTTTAACACCTGGAGCAAATACATCAACACAAGCACCCCAATTACTAAAACTTGCAATCAAATCTGTTCTAGCATCAATAGCACCAACAGTTAAAGCCCCTTTTGCACTGGCTGGTGAATAATTACAAGCATTTTTACCATCATTACCTGCAGGAACAACAACTGGAATACCTTCATTAACAACTGCTTCAACAGCACCATTTAAAATTGCATTTTTCTTCATAACTAAAGGAATAACAACTAATGTTGGTCTATTAGTGATCTTAGAGTCTTGAACAATTAAATTCAATGCATTAATAACACTTGATAATTTGGTTCTTGATTTCTTATCAGTAACTCTAATGTCAAATAAATTACATTTTTTAGCAACACCATAAGTTTCTGAACCAATAACACCAGCAATATAACTACCATGACCAACACTATCTTCAACAGGGGTTTTTTCATTAGTATAATCAGCAATTTTAGTAACTCTTTTACTAAAATCTGGATGTTTCGAATGAATACCAGAATCTAAAACATAAACATCAACACCAATACCTGCAGTTGGATCAAATAGATAATCTAATTTTTGGTTATCAACTAATTTATTTTTTTGTGAAATTCTTGCTAAATGTTCTGGTGCAAATTCTTGAACATCAGCTAAAACTAAATCTCTATCAATTGAAATTGTAGAAATCTTATCATCATAATATAATGATTTAATCAAATCAACGTTAAAATCACCCATAACACCATTAAAATTTCCAATTTCAAATGTTTTCAAATTTAAATTTTCTGCAGTTTGAGCAGTAACTTCTGATTGATTATAGTATTTAGTAAAAAATGTATCAAAAGAATATTCTTTAGTTTTGAATTGGACAATAAACTCTGCAGCTTTTGTAACACTAACCAAAGCTGCCACTATTGGTAGAGCATGTAATAACTTCATTTTCTCTGTGTATATATATAACTCTGTTCAATTTCTAAAGAAAACAAAAAAAAAACACAAGTAATGTGTTTCAAAAACAAGTGTGAATATAATACTGTGATAACTGCCTGTAGTTTCGAAATTTTCACCATTAATACTCCTGTTACACAAAACCCATTAAAGAACCACAAAGTTGAAAACTAACCGAAGTGTAACAAAAACAAAAAAAAGAAAGTAAGGAAAAAGAAACTGATTATTATGCATTTTTTATATCACTGGAAACTTTGATAAACGTTTTCATTCAAGACATATTCAATATCTTGGTTTTCCAAGTTTGTTAAATCCAAATCAGTAATATTACCCATTTGTTTAGAAAGTTCTTCAGCTTCTTGTGAGATAATACTATCCCCAGGATTTTCAAGATCATCTTGTTGTTCATCAAACTCTTCATCATCTAATTCATCATCATCATAATAGTCGTCTTCTTCTGAGTTCTTTGTAGCAAAATATTGTTGTCCTTTTTGTTTATCTTCCTCAGCATCATCAAAACCATTTAATTTCTTCATTTGTTCCGCTTTTCTCTTCAACCTTTGTAATCTTCTTCTTTTATCTTTCTCTCTTCTTTCATCAGCATCTAATAATTCATGTTCCCTATATTTGGCCAAATAAATCTTTAGCGTTTCAGCATAGTTTTCAAACCCTAAACTATGCATTGCATATAACACATCTTCACCATTCAAAGTTTTCCTCTTTTCAGCTTGAGCTCTATCAACAGCACCTGAAGTGATAAACGATATGAATTCCGAAACACACTCTTGAACACACATTTTGGAGTCTTTAGAGAGTTTAGCTTGAGGAGGAAGTGCATTTTTCATCACTCTTGCAACTAAAAAATGTTAAAATGAATCAAAAAAATACATATCGAATACCAAAATTTACCATTCGCCAGTGGTAGCCACCTATCCTGTTCTTTAATTTCATATGGTTTCTCTTTATAATTACCTTCATCTTCATTATTATTCTCTGGATTTCCAATAGAAAGCATGGTTGAAGGATCTATAAGAGGTGTACAGGGCTCACTAGGATTATTAAAACTTTCCAAAGGGCTATTTTGTCTTGAGTTCATAATTTTTGAAACCAAACTCATTTAAAACTACCACGAATTGATAAGTGTAACTCTATAGTTTCGTTCAGAGATCAGTTCAAGTACTGGAGTTTTGCTCAAAATGGGTGTTTTCTATAATAATACTCTTATTAGACCCAAAAAGCACCCTCGGAACTGATGGAATTGATAACTTTCCACCAATTCCGATCATAATCTGGTATTTATCAGTTCCAATTATTAAACTTGCATTGGCACATTGGTTATAATTTGGTTCTGTAGTGATCTAAAGATGAATTCGTTAGAAACAAATAAAAAGTTTAAGTGCACATAAGTTTCATATATATTGATCAAGGTACTTTAGAGTCTAAAACAAAAAAGTTTGCACCAACTCTATTGAGCCACTAGTTGACTCATGAGCATCTAAGTAATCAAAATCATAAACACATACCTTCGTATATTGATGTATTGGATCATAGTGATAGCATAAAGTTTGTCCTGGTCAAGTGTTCTCTACAGGTACTAAAACCAGAAACTCAGATTAACTCATTACTCTAAATGCATCGAAACTATAAAAGGACCAATCAAGAAACTTCACTGGATCTCATGGTCTGATCATTTGATCAGATTTGAATTTATCTGAATCACATAATCCCTTATATAGAAATTATGTGGATTATTTTTAATGTTGTTTAAGGTGGAAGGAGTAATCTATTTAAAGTGGTCATCGAGTTTATGTAATCAAGTATGCCAACTAAGGTATTTACTTCTTTTAAATAGTCAAAATTAGAATTAAAATTTGACAGAAATCACAACCTAGACTTTGATCTATAACTTCTTGACTCAATTACAAGTCAATGGTAACTTTTGTTTTTGTCCCATAATTTTAACAAGTCATTACCACTGTATTATATATTGTATATTCAAAAACAAGATACACGATATTCTAATTTCATCACGATCTAAAAATTATAGAGAAACCCTATATCTTGTAATCCCAAACAAGTTATCATGATTTGCACACTCCCCTTAAAACAAATGATAAATTGCTGATTTGAGAAATAAATTGTAGGGCTGCGTCCAAACCTTTTCCTATCATTTCACTAAGACGCGTTTGTTTATGTATGTTTCTGCAGGTTCCTTCAATGGAAAAGCTGAAGAAAATTAAGGGATCTCGAAAAGGAAAAAAAACCGTTCTTACTACGCAGGAAATAGCGTTTTGTTTAAAAGGTAGAGTGATGAAAGTAGTCTTTGAATATGTCATTACTTTTCTCTAGTACTGTGTATGATTTACCTGTTTTGGAAATGTTAGGACTTGTTATTAGGGCTCAAACAGCTAAGCTTCTATTGTTTTATAAACTCTAATGAGCATTCTAAAATATATACAATATATACGTACCTGTCTTGAGCATTATCACCTTTAATCCCCATGCAATACTGTTTCTACTCTGTAGCTAGTTCCAACATTTATGTCTTAGAAATCTTTCTAATTATGACTTTGTAACCTGACGCGTGTAATTACCAAAAAATGACGCGTCGCGTTCAACACGAAAATTTTGGCAACATGCATGAAGCTCTTTTTGTAAGTTAAAACTTGCAGAGACAGTTATCCCAATGAAGAACTAGTGCTACCTATAGCAGTGTTTCTTGTACAGTGTGAGCGTGTCTGCAAATGCGGTTTTCAATACCGTGATGACAAGTGTGAAGGGCTAACTATAGAAACAAAAGTTTTATGACGTTAGTTGATGTTTCTTAATGCTATTAAACACCACCTAAACAAGGTCCATTTAGGGAATATGTCCCATATGAATTCATACGCAATTATTACATCGAGCAGATTTTTGGGGCGTCACATTCAATTCTATACAGGACTAATTTCCCAAAGGGCCCTTGCCTGATTGAGGTGTTCATTTTTATAGAAAGCAAAATCCTCTTAATGTTGGAACAACTTCACTTTCCTTTTATCTGAGTTTAGTGTTGGATACTTTTTAATAAGATATAAAGATATAAGAAATTGAGTTATTTGGTGTTGTGTGTCTGTTTATTCATTCATTCATTTTTTATTTAAAGTTCCATTCAGATTTAATACTCATCTTTCCTGCCATATAATATAACTAATACCCTCACTCCAAGCATCATCATCTATTAATACAACAATTTAATATGTGGTCTCCTAAATATCAAAAACTTGGCCCTCCAAAAAACATTAAACCTCGTGTTCATCATCCAGCACTAGATTTTTTGGAAACTGGAGCTAATATCAAATGTACTAGTGATTATGAACAAGAAATTTTAAACCATTTGGCTGCTTTAGAAGCTAATTCTACAACAAACTGCGCAATGATCGATTTACAACCAGAAATACAATGGTACATGAGACCTTATTTACTAGATTTTTTAATTGAAGTTCATCAATCATTTAGATTAAACCCACAAACTTTATTCTTGGCTGTTAGTATATTTGATAAGTACTGTTCTAAAAGAGTTGTTTTTAAAAGACATTACCAATTGGTTGGTTGCACTGCTTTATGGTTAGCTGCTAAATATGAAGATAAAAAATCCAGAGTTCCAACTTTAAAGGAATTGACAATGGTTTGTAGAAATGCTTATGATACTGAAATGTTTGTTCAAATGGAGAGGCATATTTTGTCAACTCTAAATTGGTGCTTATCACACACTTCTTTAGAAGATGCTATGCAAATTTCTTTAAATAATTCTTTTAAATTATTGAACCAAATCACTCCAAGATCAAATTCAGTTTCTTTACAATCATGGAAATTACAATTAACTACATTAACCAGATTTTTCTGTGAGTTATCATTATATGAAAGAAATTACTTGCAATTCACTCCATCAATTATTGCTATCACTGCACACTTGCTAGCTTCAAATATTTTAGATTCAAGAATTGCAATTCAATCTTTATTTGAATCTATAAATTTGCATCAACAACAAGCTTTCCCAGAATTTGAAGTGGATGAAAATAATGCACCAGATGTCATAAAACCATTTTTATCAGGTTTCCAAAGTGAAACAATGGAAGAAATTAGAATGATTTCAATTTTAATGATGAATTCTGTATCAACTTGTTCAAAAGTTTTAGAAAATAAATATAAAGATCCAAAAAAATTACAATGTGAAGTTGAAGTTGATTATATTGATAAAATTCAAACATTTAGAAATAAATTTGATTATTTTATTAATCAGTTCCCTGCAACTGAAGCTTTACATAATATTGATGAATTTCAAATGACTAATATTATAGTTCACTCAACTAATATTATCTTAGGTCTTGAATCCATTCCATTCCAACAACATCAACACAATCAAAATATCCAACAACAGCCATCACCAATCTTCACACAATTTGCCCCACCTCCACCACCGCCAGTTTTCTCAACTTTGAACCCAATTACACCTCCATCAACAACTTCATCTTCATCATCAATGTTTTCTAGCGAATATCATAATTCATATTCAACAACTTCATTATCAGTGACTCCAACAACATCACCAATAGATCCAAATTTCCCATTACCATTCTCAAATAATACAAAACAGCAAACACATCATATTTTCAACAGTAAAGCATATAATAATAATATCTGCATGAATAATAATAATGGTAATGGGTTATTAAAGAGACAACGTGAAGATTCTATGAATTCATGTCCTGGTTCTTCTCCATTGGCTCAAAGATCTCAAAATAAGATGAACATTGTTATATGACGTATGATTTGTGATTTATGATGAAATGTTAATGATTATTTTTCACTTAATGGTGCTGGTTTGATATATATCATTAAGGACGATGTTTGATTTTTTTTTTATATATAATTTCAATTCTTTCATGTTTAATTCCCTTTTTTCATTATTATTTGTTTTTGTCATTTCTGTTTTTAATTAGATAGAGTATTCTTGATAGACTTTTTTTTTCCTACAAATTAATGTAGAAGTTTTTTAAAACAAATTTTTCATTAAGATTACAATATTAAAAAACAATTGAAACAAAATTCTATAAATTAAATAAGTTCTTTAATATCATTCGTAAGGGAGTATCTATCAATGCTTTTGGTCTGGTTCCGAATCACTGTTTTCTGGTGTCAGTGGGACTTCATGTTTATTGTTTTCATCATTATCAACAAACGAAACAGTTTTATCTTTATTGTTCTCAAAGAATTCATTAGTAGTAACTGGTGTAGCTTTCTCCATTTCATTCATATCTTGATCACTTGAATTCGTTGATTTTGGACTTGTGTTATTACTACTATAAAACTTCTTTAAATTAGTTTTAATTCTTAACCCAGCTGAAGCCATTCTTTTATGTCTAATTGAATTACCATTCGGGTCATTTATAATATAGTCAACACCACCATTATCATCAATAAAAGTATCTCTTGTTAAAATAACATAAATCAAAATACAAATCAGGACAATGCCATTTATAAAACTCATAATTTTTTGGAATTTCAAATCACTTTGTAAATTATCAATTCTTTTATATGCATCATTTAATAAATCTGAATGTTTTTCTCTTTGTTCTGTTAACAGTGATTCTGTTTGTTTTTGAAATTGTGAGTATAAATTTGATAAATTATCTAATTGATTATGAATTGAAGAATTGAAAGCGCTTAATAAATTATCAAATTTGACAGCTTGTTTTTTTTCCAGATTGGTAAATGCAGATGATAATAGTTTGCTTTGCTCTTCAATATATAACACTGATAAGGAAGCATTTGATTCTAATAATGATAATCTTTTCATAATGTTTCTATAAATTGATTCTTGAGTACCAACATTATTAGTTGGTGATGATAATGGGGGCTGCTGTGATGCAGCTTGTTGTGAAGCAATCTTATATGGTTGAGTATTAGAATCACATTTTGAACGACTTTGAAGTTCTTTGAAAAACTCTTCAAATTTTAATTGTGGTAAAAAAGTAGAACAAGAATCAACAGTATCATTTGGATCATCGAAATAAGCAGGATCCTCTTTTTCTAAATTATGTTTAACATGTTCATAAAACTCTTCTAAAGTTCCATTTAAATTTGTTAAATGATCTTGTTCACAAAAAACTTTATCACTATTATTACCAACGGTACAATTATTTTCTTCAAGACTTGTTATCAATTTTTTAGTTATTTCTAATTCATCTGCTCTAACAGTCTTTGCTGCTGCATCTTCTGCAGATTTTTTGGATTTTTCTAAAGCTTCATCCTGTTTATATTCTTGCATCATGGTTCTACCATGAACTCTAACAACAGATAAAGGACAATAAAATTCATTACCATAATATTCTAAAAATTCAATTCTAATATATTTAGCCCAAAGAATTGGATTTTCAATATTAAAAGTTTGATAATCTCTAATATCTTGAGCAGTAAATTTTCCTAATAATTTCCATCCATTTCTTCCAACTGGATAAACATCAGAAACAAAAATTTGAACAGTTTTAAAAGTTGAAGAAAAAAATTCAAAATTACCTAGGACAACACTATCAACTAAAATATCTTGACATAATTCAATAACGACAAATTTATTAGGAGCGGAACATGGATTTAATAAATAAGAATCTTTATTTTCAAATAAAATTGATGTTGCACCTTTAGCTTCAGAATTTGTTTTAACAATAGTGGCTGCACAATCAAAAGATGCAAAGTTAAATTTATCTTTATAAATTTTCCCCTCAGCTTCAGGTTCAATTTCATCATCTTGTTCAGTGCCAGCACTGAAAAAATTTGATAAATCAATTTCCATATCTTCACCTATTGAATCTTTTTTCAAACCAGGAGCTCCACCAGAATCTGGAGATTTCCTACTTGTCAATTTATTTTCATTTTCTTTAGATTGTGATGATGAATCAACACCTTTTAATTTTTTCCATTCTTCAAATGATAAAAAACCTGCATCTTTTGTAAATTCTGATTCTTCCTCCAATCCAGCAGATACATTGTTTAATAATCTTTCTTCAGTTGGTGGAATTTCAAAAACTAGTGGTTCATATTGTGTTGTGGTTTGATCATTAGGTTTAGAAGTGTTTGTAATAATATGTTTTTCAGTATGATTATTAGTATTATTATTTGATTGTTCTGATATTGATGTGGGAGATGTTGCAAAATTTTGCAGAGAAGTGTTTATAGAATTATTTGAAATTGAAAGGTTTTCCGAACTTGTTTCTTCATGATGACTTTGTTGTTGAGTTTGGTATTGATTTTCTGGAGTTGAAGAATGTAAATTAGGAAATGGTGTCACAGTGGAGTTTGAAGAAATTGTATTATTTTCAGTAATAATAGTAAAATTATTATCATGTGATGCTGATGATGTGGGCAAAACTTCATTTTCATATGATTGTGAAGTAGTTATTACTAAAGACGGTGATGATAATGATGTGGTGGGAAGAGAAATCAGACTAAATTCTTCAATAACAACTTTATTTGAATCCACAGCCTGTTTTGTTTCAAAACTGGAAACTTCTGATATTATTTGAACAGTAGAATCAATTTCTTTTTCAATCAATTCATTTTCTTTTGATGAAATAGCCGCCAATGATAGGGTTTCAATATCGTTTAAAACAACTAGTGTTTCCACTTCTATAGTAGGTGTAGTATATTCAAGAGTGTCTTGAGTGGGTGTTGTTGCTTGATATTGTAGGTTTTGTATAGTTTGTTCATAACCGCTGTGTTGATTCTGTGAGTTTGATGCTGATGAAGATGAAACTTGGGATTGTTCTGAATAAGATTCGGTTTGAATAGGTGATTCTTGTTGAATAGTTTCTATAAATATATGGTCATTACTAGATTGATGCTCGGTATTTGAAAAATATTCTTGTGATTGTGTAGCTTGGTATGAAATAGTTTGTAAATTCTCTTGATGTTGTGCTAAAACATGCACAATTAGCAGTATAAAAGGTAAACTTCTCATTAATAGAAAAAGTCTTGAAAACTATGTTAAAAACCTCATCATTGAGAATGGAAACAACATACCTTTCCTCAAAACAAGGTCTGATCTAATCTTTACTATAAGGTTTTAAAACAACTCTTAATGATGCTATTAAAAAGCAACTTAATTGGAGTTGAAATTATGGTTCTTGAAAAGTAAACATCTATATAGATTATGTAATCTATATATTATATTGTATCATGTGACCACTATATATAATTTCACGTGCCCATATATTGCCTATTTTGTAAATATATCACATGAGCAAAAAATTCTTCTCCTTTCCAACGAATGACTTCTAGAACGCTCTGAATTATGTCCGGTCTCAAGGGTCTTACTGAAGGAGTCATAAGCAAAATAATGCATAATATGAGTCTAAGATAAGTACAAGTCTCAAACATTTCCCATTACAACCGATTCTAAACTATGAGAAATAAAGGTCTGGAACTGGTTTCACTAACAAAAATTTCGGCAATAGTCTTGAGACTTGAACAGTAAGTCTCAGACCATTCTGTCATCGGCTGGCTATGGGAAGAGAAAGATGTAATAAAATCTAGTTTAAAGTATTAATTTAAAAAGATATAATTGCTTTTAAATGGCTGTAAAAAACCATTTAGAGATAAAGTTCTGAATTAGGAAACCATATTAAACATTTGACAACAAATTTTTTTGCCCCGGAAATTTATATTTTATTTAAATAAATTGAACTGCTGTTTAATACTCCAAATATTATTTATTATAACACACATCTCACTTTAGTCCATCTTTATAACTTATAAGCTTATTTATTCATACAAAACATTATGTCCAAGATAATATTTTCAAAACAATTAACTAGTATTAGTTTAGCTAGATTTATTTCTGATGCTTCTCATTCTCGTGTTAATAGAGATTTAGCTGAACAAGCTATAATTTATGGTACAGGTGCTATAAATCAAGAAAAACAACAAAAATTATATCAAAAATCAGAACAAAATAATCAAGAATTAAATTTATTAGATGAAGAAATTAAAAAAGCTGAATTTTTAGCAAAAACTCAAGATTTTAAAAAAATTCAAAATTTACCAAAAAATTATGGTATTAATCAAACCATTTCATTAGATCAATCCAATGATAATGAACTACGTTCATTGTTATGGAAATTTGATGCTCCAATTAGATATGCATTTGCTTATGGTTCAGGTGTTTTTTCTCAAGGTTATAAAAATCCAGATACTCAAATTGATATGATTTTTGGTGTTACATATCCTGAACATTGGCATTCAATAAATATGAAATATAATCCAGATCATTATTCCATGTTAAGATATTTTGGTTCATCAGTTGTTTCAAAAATTCAAGAAGTTGGTGCTGGAGTTTATTTTAATCCATTTGTAGAAATTGATGGGAAATTAGTTAAATATGGTGTTGTTTCAATTGATGCTTTAGTTAAAGATTTAGGGTCATGGAATTCAATGTATTTAGCTGGTAGATTACATAAACCTGTGAAAATTTTAAGAGATGATCCAATTGTTAGATTTTGGAATCAACAAAATTTAAGAGCAGCAGCAACATTAGCTTATTTTAACTTACCACAAGATGAACCATTTGATGAATTTAAATTTTATGAAAATATTACTAATCTAAGTTATAAAGGTGATATAAGATATAGATTAGGTGCAGAAAATCCAAATAAAATTTACAAGATTGTTTCCAATAATTTTCAATATTTCCAACAATATTATAAGCCAATCATGAAAGAAGTTATTCAAGATGAACATTTTGTATTACCACCAGGTTTTACTAAAGAAAATGCCAATGCTAAATTACAAGATATTATTTTAAAAAGTTCTACATCTCAAGCTTTAAAGGGTATTTTAACTGCTGGTGTTAGTAAATCTGTTAAATATGCTTATGCTAAGAAGATGAAAGCAAAAGAAGTTAAAAAATTATGAATAAAGGTTTTTTTTTTACTTTTTTCAATTTATTAATGTAGTTTTCATTTACCAAAGTTTTTCAATAGTAAAATCGACATAAATATGTAACAGGAGTATATTGGAAAGGCAAATGTAGTAGACTAAATACTGTAATAAATTGGTGATATGACGGGACTATTAATTATGAAATAATGGAATAATGTAATTTTTTATTTTTCCGAAAAAAACATTGGGATTAATATTAGACATAAATATAAATTAAAGAATATTTATAATATGAATTTATTAAACCAACTTGAAACAAATCTATCATTTTATAATTTATGGACAAATTTATCTCATATAAATTTGCCAAAGAACAATCTTGTATTAATAAAAGGACATCCAAAAGAAAAATTAAATCAAGATGATGATGATGATTATGAATTAGTACTACCGTTTCATATTAATGAAAAACTTACAATGTCAATGTTAGATTCTATATTCAATGAACTACAAGAAATAACTTCTCAGAGGCCTAAAAAAATTATAGTTGGGATTATAAATACAGATTCTACTATTGTTTATTATTTTATACATGATGGGGTTTATAAACCAAGGAAAAATTAAATTTATTCAAAAAATTGAATGTCTGATTGAATTTATTATATTGGCAGAATCAATAAATATTGGTGATTCTATAACAACACCATTCATTTCATTTTGAAAGATTTCAAAATTTTTATTCATATATGAAGTTAAAGTTGGGAAACATTTTGAAATAAAACTTGATAAGAATTGATCTGGTAGGTTTTTATTTGTAATGATTGATAAATGAGATAATAATAATAAATCAGATGTAGTTAATTTGTTACTTAATAGATTATAATCATCAATAATACCCATTTCTTTTTTCAAATTTAAAATAGTTTCCAAGTAAATTTTTAAATTATTCATACATTTCATATTTGTTATTGAATTTTTCATAATTAATTTTTCTTCAATCATTGATTCATTTGATAGTTGTTGAACTTTACTTACAGTTGGCATATTTTGTAACATTTCTTCTTCAACTTGAGTTTTATCTTCAACTGTAAGTCCAATTCTTTCACAATTTAATTTTGCATTATTTCTAAAATTAATTGGTGTATTATATTGTAATGGGAATGGCAAATATTTGGCAAAAATTGATCTTGTATAATTTTCATAATTCAATTTATTAAGATATAAACAATAATCAGTAATTATTTGTAATTTATCTTTAATATAATAAATTAATCCATGATTTATAGCTTGATGTTCTAAATCCAAGAAATTATCCAAATCATAACCTTTTGAACTCAAATATCTTATAATGTTTAAGAACCCATCAATAGTTTCCCCAGAATCTTTTAAAATAGGTAATTTACCAATTTTTGATAAATTAGTATTTGAAGATGTAATGATTTCAAATTCTGATTTTGGAACCACAAGTGTCAAATACCATATTAACGCAATACAATCAGCATCAATTATACCCACTTGATCACCATGACCCCAAACATGAACCTGAAACATGATTATTGTTATTAATAAATAATAATCGAATATATTGTTTGTGGGTATTAATTGTTTAATTATAACAATTCTGAATTCCGGTGAAACCTTTTTCGAATGAATTCCGACCGAAGAAATTATGAATAAAAATAAACAACGATGAATATTAAAATATATTAAATTATAATCAAATAGAAGAAAACATAGAAATGGCTGATATTGAATCCCATTCAGACTCAATTAATAAACATAAGAAAAAAAAAAGATTATCTTCTGATGTTATTGGTCAACTACAAGATTCTTTAAAAGAAGATGATTTAAACATTGCAACATGGGTTGAATTAATTAAAAGAATTGAAGCAAAAGATAAGATTGAACAAGTTAGAGAAACTTATGAAAATATGTTAAAAAAATTCCCATATTTAGCATCTCAATGGATAAATTATATTAATTATGAACTTAATAGAGGTGAATTTCAAAAAGTTGAAGATTTATTAAGACGTTGTATTTCAAAAATTAATAATATTGGATTATGGAAATGTTATATTGGATATTTAAGAAGAAAGAATAATTTGATTACTGGTGGTGAAGAAAGTAGAAGAGTGATTATTCAAGGGTATGAAACTGCTTTAAATACTGTTGGAATTGATCCACAAAGTGGTTGGTTATGGTTAGAATATTTATCATTTATTGAAGAATGGAATCCAATTTCTAAATGGGATGAACAACAAAAAATGGATTTGAAGCGTAAAGTTTTTAGAAGAGCTTTAATATTACCATTAAATAATATTGAAAAATTATGGTCATTATATACTACATTTGAAAATAATTTAAATACAACAACTGCAAGAAAATTTATTAGTGAAATTAGTGGTGATTATATGAGTGCAAGATCATGGTATAAAGAATGGTTTAATTTAACAGAAGGATTAATTCGTGATGTTGATGTTAATAAAGATGGAGATGCAGGTTCATCAAATGATGTTGAAGAACATTTACCAGTTAAAGGTGAATATAATTATAAACAATTATCATTATGGAGATTATGGATTGAATGGGAGAAATTAAACAAATTAGAATTGGATGAAAAAATTGTTTTAGATAGAATTAATTATGTTTATCAACAAGCAATTCAAATGATGATGTTTTATCCAGAAATTTGGTTTGAATATGCAGATTTTTTTAAACAACATGAAACACAATTTTCTGAATTAAATATTGAAAATTTATTAAATGATAGTTTATTAACTAATCCAACTTCATTTTTATTAAATTTTAAATTAAATGAAATTTATGAATTACAATCAAATTTTACATTAGTTGAAAAAATTTATAATAAATTAATTGAAAAATTAACTAATGAACATAATAAATTAAGTGAAATAATTGATGAATTAAAAGAAGAAGTTTTAGAAAAAGCTAATATTGAAAGAATTTCTAAACATAATGAAGATGAAGATGAAGATGAATTAAAACCAATGACAGAAGAAGAAATTAATCAAATCATTTCAAATAATTATAACATTCAATATAAATTAAAAGAATTAAAACAACAAAGTAAGATTATTACATTAACTTATTGTCATTATATGAAAACAATGAAACGTTGTGAAAATATTAAAAGTGCAAGAAGTGTATTTGGATCATGTCGTAAATCAAAAAATACATTAACTCATCATATATTTGTTGAAAATGCATATTTAGAATATTATTTAGGAGAACATGGGATTGCTTTAAAAGTTTTTGATTTAGGTTTAAAACCTTCATTTTTTATTAATGATGGAGAATATATTTTTAAATATTTAAAATTTTTAATTAAAATTAATGATGGTACAAATTCAAGATCATTATTTGAAACAACAATTACAACTAAAAAAGATAAAATTGAAGAAATTTGGTTAAAAAGAATTTTTAAATTATTTTTACAATATGAATCAAATTTTGGTCAATTAAGTAGTGTTGTTAAATTAGAATCAAAATTTTTAGAAATGTTTCCAAATGAAAATAAATTAAATTTATTTGCAGATAGAGAAGCATCACATGTTAGTGTTAATGAGATATTTGATGATGAAGATGATTTAGAAGATTTACAATCGGAAGATTTGATTAGATTAAGAGATTTAAAAGTTCCCGAGGAACTAAAGAAACGGGCAAAATTCATTGGTTCTTCAAGAAAAAGAGGGCTTGAAATTTTGGAGGATGAGGAAACCCGTAGAAGAATTGAAGGCGGTGATAAAGATCTGTTGTCTCCAAATAAAAGAATCAAGATGATTGAAGAAGCTAGTAAACAACAAGAAATTAAAGATGAAGAAGAACAATTGAATCAACAAAAGGAAAAAGAACAGTTTGTTAGTGATGAAGTTTACAATTTGTTAAGAGTACTGCCTAATAGAACGTACTTCTCTTCACCAGTTTTTGACGATGCAAAATTCATCACAATGTTGCAGAATTTAGGGTCGCAATCTGCCTAATGTTGTTGTTGTTGTTGTTGTTGTACTGTATAGATAGATAGTGGATGTTTTAACCATTTTAGGAATCTGAAGATAATGACATGTCCATTATGTAATTTATTATGTAATATTTAGTACCCACTGAATCTTTAATTAAGTGGAGTTGAATACTTATGGAAGTGTAGAGTGTGTGTGTTATAGGGGATATGTTATGTATATATATATCAGGTACAAGTACTACTATATATATATATAATATATATAGGTATATCAACTCTTACCAGAAACATTATATTATCCTTATCACTTATCTTTAAGGACTGCATGGAAAACTCCAATCAATATCAATATTAAAAAAGTATCTCCTGCCCTGTTCTTCTGATAAACAAGTTTGTCATTTATAATAAACTAGTGCTGTCTTTTAAACTAAAAAGAAAAAATATTCCTCAATTTAAAAGGTTTTCTGGTTGATACTTCTACAACATAGGTTGGTTATACAACAGTTGGTTATACAACAGTTGGTTATACAGTTACAATGAGTACAGTAAACCCAAAGAAAAATACCAAATCTAGAAATGGTTGCCTAACTTGCAAAAAGAAAAGACTTAAATGTGATGAAACTAAACCAGCTTGTCAAAATTGTATCAAAAAAGGTATAGAATGTGGTGGATATACAACTGCTTTTAAATGGAAATCTTTTGAAGAAACTTCAGTTAGTGCAAAAATTTTGAAACCTGTTTCAATTTCTACTTCAACTACATCAAAATCAAACTCCATTATTTCAACTAAAACTCCATTAATAACTAAATCAAAATCTGTTTCTCCACCAATAGAACAAATTCCAATACAACAAAAAAATGAACCTTCAATTAAAAAAGCTTTAGAATTAGCAACTTTATCTGTTACTGGGAAAACTTTTGAACAATTAGAAAGACAAAATGAATTAATGGCTCAAGGTAAAAATCCAAATTCTTTAATTGATAAATCAAGAATCCCATTAATTAGAACTAAATCAATGCCAACAGTTGTTCCAACAATTGGGAATAAACGTGATTTAGATCAATTAATTGAAGAATCAAATGAAAATGTAATTATTGATGATGATAATGTTGATGATTTATTTTCATATAATTCAAATATTGGTTCACATATTGTTAAAAAAAGAAGATTTTCAACTCCAAATGTTACAACTCCAATTCCTATTGAAGATGATAATCAAAGTAATCCATCTATTGAAATTATGCAATCTTTACATTCTTCAAATGTTCCAACTCCAACTTTTTCAAATTTAATTAAAGCATTTACTGATTTTGATAGTTTAAATATCCCAAGTCCAATTGAATTAGAATTATCAACTTCATTAGATCAAGAAATTTTACATGATCGTCTTCCTCAACATCCTTATCATCCTCATAATACTTTACTTCAAAATATTCAAGATAAAAAAAGTCCTGAAATTATTCAATCAATGGATTCAATTTATTCAACAAGTTCTATTCCTCAATATAGACAAGATTTATTATCATTTTCACAATCTTTAAATCAAAAACCTTTATCTTTAAATTCTTATTCTGATAAATCAACTACAAAAACTACAATGAATACAAAATCTGTTTTATTTAATCCATATAATTTACAAAATTATCAAAACCAATCAACAAAATCTTATAAATCACCTTCATTACAACAACCAATAACATCTGTTTTATCATTAGATTCCCCATTATCAACTAATGATCAACCAAATCAAACTGAAATTGATGCTGTTTTTGAAGTTTTTAGTAAAACTTGTAAAATTTTAAGTGTTAAAGATGGTAGAAATGATAATCCTTGGAGAGTTTTAATTTGGCCATTATCATTAAAACATAAAGTTTTATTTAATGCTGTTGCTTCAATGAGTTATTTCCATATTGCAATTAATGATAAAAATTTAAGAAGTACAGCTGTTTCTTATATGAAATTAGCAGTTAATCAATTAGCTCAAGGTTTAAGTGATTCTTCAATTTCAAATTTAATTGCTTTAGCAACATGTATTGTTTTATGTTTAACTGAATGTTGGGATAAACAAATTTCTAGTGGTATTGCTCATATTAGAGGTGCAAGATCAATAATTATGAAAATTTTAGATCAAATTAAAAATTCAACTTCTGGTTTAAAAACTAAAAGAGATGAAAGAACTTTTATCTTTTTAGTTAAAGAATTCATTTATTTAGATGTTTTAGCAAGAATGTCTTGTTTTACAGTCACTGATTGTAATACTTATGAACAAAATAGTACAATGTTATCAACATTATCTCAAATGTTAGCAAATAATGAAATTGAAAATAATTATTATATAGATGATGATGAAGATTTAGATGATTTAGATGATGAATGTTCAATGAATAAAGATTGTGCTACAGGGAAATCTTCTGCAACTTCTTCAAATAAAAGTTCACCAAAAGATTATTCATCAACAAGTACAACAACTAAAACACAAACAAGTTATAATAAAATGTTATCAAATACTTGGAAAAGACGTGGTGATAAATTAATTGATTCAGTTTTTGGTTGTTCACAAAGTTTATTTTTATTAATTGGTAGAGTTGCAACATTTATTGCAAAAGTTCGTAAAGTTCCAAAAATTTCATTAAGTTTAATGTCAAAAGCTGTTGCTTTAAAAACTGAATTAGAAGAATGGAAACCTCAAAAAGATTTATCATCAATTCAATATATTGATGATCCAAGTTGTGATTTAGCTTCAAGTTTAGCAACTGCTGAAGCTTATCGTTTTGCTACTTTAATTTATTTACATCAAGCTGTTCCAGATATACCATTTCAACCAACAAATGAACTTGCACAAAAAATTTTAATGTTATTAGCTTCAATTTCTATTAATTCTGGTACTGTTGTAACTCATATTTTTCCTTTAATGATTGCATCATGTGAAGTTCAAGATTTAGAAGATCGTCAATGGGTTAGAGCTCGTTGGGAAATCCTTGCAAGAAAAATGTGGATTGGAAATATAGGTAAAGCTTATGATGTTGTTCAAGAAGTTTGGAAAAGAAAAGATAGTTTAAAAAAGAGAAAGAAGAATTCTGATTCTTGTTCAACTTCAAGTTTTGGTTCAATTAAAGATAAAGAAGAAAATAGTGTTAATAGTTGGACTCATTGGAGTACTGTTATGAGAGAATGGGGATGGGAAGTGTTATTAGGTTAAATATCTTGTTATTTATGATTTATATATAATTATTCTATTTATGTAATAAATATTGATTTGAATTGAATAGTAGAAAAATCTCGGTGATAACATAACATAACTTAATATTAGAATTGGGATTAATAGAGAATTGGGGATAACGTTGGTTTGTTTGGACTTGTTAATTGGTGTTGTTGATGTTTGTACTAGTTGTTGGTTGTTGTTGGTTAGTTATTTTGTTTGAATTTATTTGATTGGTTTTTTAATATTAATTATTGATTGGTTTTCAATATTGATATGAAGACCAGGAATAAACTAAAATTTAAAAAGTCTACAAAGACTGATACTCCTCATAAATATGAGATTAGTGATTATGAAGATGAATATATTAAACCCATTTACTCACGAAAATCAAGCCCCAAATATGAAGATAATGATATAATTGAATGGGGTCCTTCAATAAATGGTTATAGATTTGTTGGTTCTCAAACTGATACAACACCTCATTATTACGTCAAAAGACATAAATTGATTAATGAGGATCCGTTTACTAATGAACAAAGTTATAATTGGTCTTATTTAGAAACTCCTGAATTTAAACAAGTTTCAAAAGATTTTATTGAATTAAAATATAATGGGAAAGATAATGAAGAATTAAATTATTCTAAATATTTGAAATCTTGGGAAACTATTAAACAAAAAGGACTTATTGAATTGATTTATCCTTTGATTCATCAAAATGATGAATTAAATATTAAAAACGTTGAAATTTTTTTCAAATCAAATAATAATATAAATAAAATTTTAAAATTAGAAAGAATAAGATGGCATCCTGATAAAATGATTCAAACTTTAAAATTGGATCCAAAAATTAAATCTGAAAAGATAACTATTGATAAAATTACTAAAACTTTTCAAATTATTAATGAATTATACGAAAAATCAATTAATAAATAAATTTTTAAAAAAATAACATTTCATATCTCTATGTAGTACAAATTATCTAATTCATCAATTATTTTCATCAGCTGGTGTCTTAACTTCTTCATCTTTAGGTGTATTACTAGAAGCTTCTATTTTTTGCTTCTTAACAATTTTACCTTCCTCTTCTTCTATTTCACCAGTTTCTTCTTCCTCAGCTTCTTCTCCTTCATCAGCTGGTGTTTCATCACGTTTTTTATCATTATCTATATCCTCTTCTTCTTCCTCTTCTTCTGCTTCTTCTTCATCTGCATCTTCTTCATCATCATCATCAACTTCCTCTTCTTGTTCTTCTTGTTCCTCTTCACCTTCTTCACCTGCAACAACATCTTCTTCTTCTTCATCTTGACCATATTGTTCTTCATCATCAACTAAATCAGCTTCAGGTTGTTCAGGTGGGAATTCTTCTTCTGTATTATCATTATCCCAAACAATATTAAACCTCGTAACTCTTGGTTTTTCTGCTAATATGTTTCTAACAACATGCTCCACTTGTACTTTATTTGGAGGATTTTCTCTTAATTCTTCTGAATCATATTCATTATTAACATAATAACCAACTCTAACAAATTCACGTCCAGCATAAGCACAAGATAATAATATAACAGTAACTGAAACTAATTCATTTGATGGAATCAATTCTGCTGATGGAGGGTCTGCACTAAATAAAAACTTATTTATACCAACTGGAACTGGTCCAACTAATATAGAATCTAATTCTTGATCATGTTCTAAAGATCTTGATGAACCAACATATGTTAATTTCCATTCTAAATCTTCTTTTAATGGTTCTAAACATTCAAAAGTGATTTCAAATTCATATGGATCAGTGAATCTCGCTGGATTGTTTAAAACGTTAATTCCCAGTAGTGAAACAATGGACATTTTATCTTTATATTAATATGTTGTAAATTATATTTAATTAAAGAATAATAATTTTAGAAATTTTTCGTGTCGCGTATTATTAAAATGTTTTTTTGATTATGTAATTTATTAATAATTAGTATAACCTCAATTAAGTTTAAAACAAACTTTTATGGCTTTTAAGAACTACAAATTTCCTTAATTCAATGTTTTATTCATATTTTTAATCATATATTTTTCTTTAATTCCAATAAGTACTAATACCATATAAAACCAAGTAAAAAGTTTGAGCAAAAATCAAACTAGCAAACAATTGGAAATCATCATAAGAACTAGCAACAATTAATTTTTCACCACTAATAATAACAAGAAAATATTCTCTTAACAAATCCAATGGTTGACTTAAATAATGTTGCTTATCTTTTTTAGTAACTGGTTCTTCTTCAATAGCTTTCTTCAATATTTGATCAAATTTATGTAAAGTTGGTGGAATATTTGAAGCTTTAGCTGTACTTTCAGTTCTATCTAAAACTTCACCAGTAAATTCTTCTTCAGTATTTGCACGTCTATAAGCAGAAACAACTAAGAATAAAATTGTCCATAATAAAACACCAGTATTTGCAACACTGAAAATTAAACCAAAAGCATGTTCAGAATCTGTTAAAGTTTTGGCAATTGCAATTAAATATAGTTCCAAAAATAAATCAAAGATAAAAATACCAATGTTTAATAATTTGGAATAATCTCTTAAATCAATGATTTCTAAAGCACCAGTTTTAGTAATTGAATCTTCTGGTGCATTAGTAAATGATTTTTCACCTCCATTTCTTTTTGTTAAATTTGAAGCCATTTTTATATTTTTTAGATTCTACAAAATTAATGGAGAAAGTTTAAATACATAATGATGTGTCTACTTTTTTAAATATCCATGAATAGCAACAAAGAAGAAGACAGGTGGTTTGTTCAAAAGTTTAGTGAATAAGCAATAAATTAAATCATAGGACTCATGGGATTAGGATTGTGGGTCTTGTGGGACTAGTCTGGGACTATGTGGGACTAATCATAAATAAATTATTCTACACTTTAAATAATAAGTAAAATTTATTAATAAATGCTATATATAAAACCAAAATCTAAAAATTAACCCAAATGAATGCAAATGAATGTAATGTGAACCAAACCAAAAAACCATGTAAAAAAAATGAATAAACTAATAATTATAATAAATATCAATTATTTTCTTAACATTTGACCAAGTCAACAACTTCCAAGTGAATTGGAGTACAGTGTTCACCTAAGGTTTCATCATATAAGTTGTAGAAGTTACCAGATAAACATTGGTAGAATTTATCATTGTCACCAATGGCTAAGTTACCATCTTCGGTGATAGACCAACCTTTAGCGTAGATAGCACCAGCTTGTGGTGGTGGACCATCAAATTGGAATTGTCTATTAGCAACAATAGAACCAATTCTACCATTAGAATCAGTTAAAATACCACCTTTTAAAGACATGGACAAAGAACCATCATTCTTACAAGCAACTTCGTGAACGTTACCAGATTCAGATGGTAATGGAGTGTCATCAGCAGATGATGTAGCTGGTGTAGTACCATTAGTAACAGATGGTGTTAAAGTAGTAGCTTGGACTTGACCATCAGTGATTTGAGAAACAGCATCTTTAGTAGAAGTAGTGGCTTGAATTTGACCATCACCAATTTGAGAGACAGCTTGGGCAGTAGTTTTTGGAGCTTCAGTGTTAGTAGAAGCTTGAATTTGACCATCACCAATTTGGGAAACAGCTTGAGCAGTTGCAGTAGAAGCTTGAATTTGACCATCACCAATTTGAGAAACAGCTTGAACAGTTGCAGTAGAAGCTTGGATTTGACCATCACCGATTTGAGAGACAGCTTGAGCAGTAGTCTTTGGAGTTTCAGTGTTAGTAGAAGCTTGAATTTGACCATCACCAATTTGGGAAACAGCTTGAGCAGTAGTCTTTGGAGTTTCAGTATTAGTAGAAGCTTGGATTTGACCATCATTTATTTGAGAAACAGCTTGAGCAGTAGAAGTTGGAGTTGGAGTAGCAGTAGAAGCTTGGATTTGACCATCACCAATTTGAGAAACAACATCTCTTTTAGCTTTACCAGAAGCCTTAGCAGCACCAGAAGTTAATGGAACAACAGCAATACCAAAAGATTTGGTATAATCAGTAACAGCACCAGATGGAGCAGCAGCCTTTGGAGTCAAAACAGTCCATGGTTCAGATGGAACGTAAGCAGCTAAAGTGGAACCCAATAGAGCAGAAGTCAATAAAGTGGATCTGTATTGCATTGTATATATGTAAAATATGTTTTATAATTTAAAGTTTGTAACTTGTATATAGAAAAATCAAATGTATTCTGGAAGATGGGTGTTTAGTGCTTTATATATTAATCCTCATTTCATTGATATCTCTATAAATAACACATCCACATGTCACTGATCAAGATAATCCGTGCATGAATCATGGTGTCACAGTATGGCTGGTTGAATCAAACGGATTAATTAATTACATCAAGCAATTATTATCAAGACAATGGAAAATTGTATGTAATTGTTTCTAATTTTGGAAACTTTCTTAATCAATTATGCTGGTTGGATCTGAATCGTTTAAATTATGCATGTTTATTTCTTTCCTAAAACGGAAAAGTAATTGATTTATTGTTTTAATTTAACAATTAGATGATAAAAAGATGGTTAAATTAATGACAAATTTTATAGTCTACGTTTCTTATTATAGTGTTATAGTGTTAGAACTTCCAAATTCAACATTTTAATTAATTTTTCAAATAAATAGATTAATTTTAATTATATAAATAATTGTAGTTTCTTTGTTCAGCTTGAAATTTTAACAATTTCACGTCTAGCTGCTCGACTGCTGCTGTACCCACGGGTGCGCCAGGCCCAGTACCGGGGCTTAATTGTAATTATATTAACATTAATTCACTTATTATTATAATAATAAAGTCTTATCAGATTATTTCTAATTTGTATAATGTTTACAGTGTTTCTAGTGAGTTGTGTTTCCCGCACCAATGTTGAAAAATAACCACTTATAATATTTATAAAAAATATATGAAAAAATACTATAAAATATAAGACTTCCAAAGACTCTATTCAACTAATCTTAAGATTATCTGATGCCTTATATGGTTATATCCTTCTACACGTTACATCTATTATTTAGTGTACATGATTCGCTTTATTATAACTACAATAAATAATCAAATTTTGTATATATAGCTAATTATACAATTCTTTTTTTTGAATAAAAACCAGTTATATTCATAAATCACCAGCAGAACGACCAGTGTTTGGCAAAATACTTGGAGTAGCACTGAAGTAAGAGTCAAAGATGGTGAAAACAGAGTAGAAACTGTAAACGTAAACGTAGAACAAAGTCAAGTAGTGGTCAGCATAAGTTGGACCAATGATGATAGAATTGCTAGTAAACCAAACAACGTGTTGGTTCAAGATGAATTTCAATGGGTGAGTTGCCCAGTATTCTAAATCACCTTCAACTAAATCAGCAGCAACATTTTCCAAGACACCAATGTTATTTTCAATGTATTGAGCAATATCATCAAAAGTTGCTGGATTGTTAGATTCAAGAGCAACTTCAGCAACATCGTCAATGGCATTACCAATGAATTGTCTGTATGGAGATGGAGCTTCAACTAAAGACTTGTAGTAGTAATAGACAGCAACATAAACCAAAACACTAATGTTAATAGCAGAGAAGATTAAAGAAAAGTAACGGTGAACAGCATTGGCATTGTCATCGTAAATGGTGTACAAAGCATAATATTCCCAAAAGATAGATGTGAATGTGAAAGCAGCGTTAATATATTTGGAAATATTTCTCCAGTCTCTAATAGTAACGGTGTTAATGTCCAAGATAGCAACATCAGTTTCAACTACTTCAACATCAACTTCTTCATCTTCATCATCTTCACCAGAAGTCTTCTTAGCCTTTTTAGCCTTTTTGACCTTTGGAGCAGATTTTGGAGCAGCTTTTGGAGCAGCTTTTGGAGCTTCAGTCTTTGGGACGGTAGTATCTGGGGTAGGAGCAGTAGTAGCGTCAGACATTTTCTTTATGTTTTTAATTAAAATTACAGCGATTTAGTTTTTGCACTTGGGGATGTGCAATTGATTGAGTTTATATATGTCAAAACACTTATAATGAAGGGGTAACCGTTAAACTGGTGATTATTATTACAAAAAGATGAAATTCACCCTTTGAAAGAGTTGAATTAGCAATCAAAGTTTGGAATAATGCAATTACTTGAGTACTAGTGGCTCTGGGGCTCAACTTCTCTGCATGGTTTGCTACACCTGCAGGTTAATCTTGATAACAAGGGAAATTAATAAAAATTGAAATTAAATAATAAAAATTGATTGGAAGTAAGAAAAAATTAAATAATATGATTATTTAATTGTTTTATTTATACTTATAAGTTTTTAATTGGTGAAATTCCTAATTTTAAACTATGATTTCTTGTATAGTTTATAAAACTCTTTAATTAAGTCCTCAAGACAAACGTACATTTTGATCCAATTAAAAAATTTTAACATAAAAACGATGAACTAAAATAATTTGAACCACAAAGTTAAATTTAGCATCTTTTTGGAATCTCTTGCGCTTATGATTTATGCATTTAATCAATTATTTTTTATGGGTAAATTGGATACATAAACAAGTTGCTGTTAAACATTAATTAGTAAGTTTGTATGGCTTCATGTTAAGGGGAAGTGAAATGACTTAAAATTGACACTTGAATGGAATTAAACATAGACATTTTTCAATAACTTATATACAACTTTATATAACAAATTTTTTTTAAAGTTGAATTAAATTGTTTGCCAGCTTAACATTATTTTTTTTGCAAATTCTTAAACAGTAAATATGTACTACATACATCCTAAACTTTGAACACAAGTAATATAAAAGCAAAAATGAAATTCTCAAGACCAATTATTTCTTTCGATGCTTTTGGCACATTATACAAACCGAAAAAACCTGTTATGGAGATTTATCATGATATAGGTATCAAATATGGATTGACAACTACTGTTGAAGAATTAAATCAACGATTTCTTAAATGCTATAAAACCCATTGGAAACAACATCCAAACTATGGGGTTTCACAAGGAATTAGTTATGAACAATGGTGGAATCAACTAATGAATAAGGTATACAACACTTCCAAACTCCCACAAGATTTTCAAAAAGAGGTTCTTAAAATATTCGAAGGACCAGCATATGAAGCGTACCCTGAAGTTGAATCAACATTACAAAATTTAGTTTCCAAAGAAAATGTCCAGCTCATTGTCAGTAGTAATGGTGATCCAAGAGTGTATAATGTTTTACAACATTTAGGTTTATCACCGTATTTCCATAAAGTGTTCCTTTCATATGAGTTGGGCAGTTGTAAACCTCAAAGGGAATTTTATACAACAGTCACCAGACAACTTCTAAGTAGTTATGGGAGCTTAGCCGATGCAGCAGAAGGAGCTGAAAACAAGTTTGGCAAAAAAATTTGTCATTTTGGCGACCACTACAAAAACGACGTTGAGGGTGTTTTAGCTGGAGGATGGGGCAGAGGTGTGTTAGTTTTACGAAATGATGATGGTGGTAATAAACAACATGAAACCAAGCACACGACTTCAACTTCTTCCCAGATTAAAGTTGACAGAGTTCCTGTCAATACTGTTTCTTCTCTAAGTTTTGAGTGTATAGATCCATTTCTTGGGAAACTAAGCCTTTAAAAGAAAAATTTAAAAAGTTAATTTCTAGATTGCATAAAGTATGAACCTTTGGGAAAGGAAAAGAAAATTAGTAACACTGTAGAAACATATTGGTAACCACCAGGTAATGAAAACCAAAAAACACTGAATGGAGATGTTTCATATTTTATCACTCTGAAACCCGGATCTTTGGGTTATTCTTAAACTTGAAATTAAGCGAAAATTGCATCGAGGCATTGCTTCGTGTGTTTGAAAAAAAAAAAAGGTTTCAAATACCGTACAGACCTGTTTATTATTGCAACATGTTACAATAATCCTACATGGCAGATTACTTTTTCTCATTACAATTTTATGAAACCTAATCAATGCACAGTTCCGTCAAAGGTGATGGTTTTAAGTTAACTTACATCACGTTGATACATTTATTTTGTAGGTTTGAAACACATTATACTGTTAGAATTTAATATAGTGCCTTTAAATATTGGATCTCGTATAAAATTTTAGTTTAAAATCTTATTCCTCAACTAAACTGGATGTCATGGTAATTTTCATCCCTTTCTTAATTTTCAAGAGCTAATCCAAGGCTAAATCAATTACAGTAATCACAAATCACAAATCACAAATCAGATGTAACCACAATCTTTGAACTTTGACATGAAAATGCCATGGCAGAAAAAATGAAAAAAAAAAATCCAAGGATTTCCAAGCGTTACAATACGCGTCTAACTCCTAATCTTGAAACCATACGCGCAATATACACAGAGACAGGGAGAAGATGCAGTTTTGATATTCGTTTTATGCATACACCATGCAAAAAAATGCAGAAGTACTGTTTCAAGATCAAAACAGGGATAAAAACTTTAAACTATACTTCTCTAAAATTTAAAGTATAAAAGAAAAAATTAGTCCAACTTAAACTCTGAGATATAAATAAAAAAAACGTCAAAAAACTTTCACACTCCTTTTTCTGAAACACACTAAATCACAAACCAACTTCTGAAACCATCACCTTGCTGAGTTTTTTTCCATTTATTAAAGTCAATCATTATTTCCAAACTACAAATAAAAGAAAATCTTTTTTCCTCATAATATGCTCTTTTTGCCATTCATTTTAACTATTGCAACTGCTATTCAAGTTAGATTTAATTCCACATCTTCAGTATGTGGCGCTGCTGGTGATATTGCTCAAGGTGCTTTAAGTTATCATAATGGTGATGGTACATTCAATCAACCTTGGTATTGGTGGCAGTATGCTGTTGCCTATGGCTCTTTATTAAGATACCAACAAGCTTGTGGCAGCTCATATGAAGACACTATCTACAAAGGTTTATTATCTCAAGCTGGTGAAAATTGGGATTATCAACCTTCTTCACAAAGTTCCACTGAAGGTAATGATGATCAAGGTACATGGGGTTTAGTCCTTTTACAAGCTGCTGAATTAAATTTCAAAAACCCAAAAAATGATGGCCATCCATCTTGGCTACAATTAGCTACTACTGTTTTCAACAAATTATGGGACAGATGGGATTCCTCTTCTTGTAACGGTGGTTTAAGATGGCAATACGAAAGTTCTCGTTCTGGGTATGGTTATAAGGCTACCATAGCTAATGCAAACTTATTTCAAATGGCTGCTAGATTAGCTAAATTAACTGGTAATGAAACTTATTCCAAAGCTGCTGAAGATATTTATAACTGGATGGAAGATGTCAATGTTTTACAAAATGGTGAATGGGGTACTGTTGTTGTTGATGGTGTCAATGTTGATGATAATTGTGCTTCTCCAAATGGTGTCGAATGGTCCTATAACTATGGTGTTGTTATTGGTGGTGCTTCATACATGTACTCTATTACTCAAGATACAAAATGGTCAGATAGAGCTGAAAAAATCATTTTAGGTTCCCAAATTTTATTTAATAACACTGTTCTTTATGAACGTGCTTGTCAACTATTTGATTCATGTACTACTGATCAAAGAATTTTTAAATCCATTTATTTAAGATATTTAGCTGATGCTGCTCTTTTGGTTCCATCTTTAAAGACTAAAGTTCAAGGATTATACCGTCCAACTGCTAAAGGTGCAGCCCAATCTTGTACCTCTGATAATTTCGGTACTAAATGTGGGTTGAACTGGAATATCGGTGGTTATGATGGTTCTACTGGTTTAGCTGAACAGTTGAATGCTTTAGAAGCTATTCAAAACATGTTGATTATTGGTTGAAATTCAATCAAATTGAAAACATTATTGCATACTTTATCTAAATGTTCCATATTGCAATTAGATTACTTCGTTCGTTTATTTAAAGTCATTTTTTTATTTGCATTTCTTTCCTTACATATTTTGTTTTGTTATTTTTGTTTAAAGTTTATAGATATGTGCATTTACTATTGAATTTGATGTAGAGCATCCCTCGTGGTATATGAATAATTAATGATCATCAACTATTTCTGTAAGAGTTCGATAGAGCTAGATTAATCGATATCAATAGAGGTTTTCAATTTTAGCGTAGATCGCTGTCTTCTCTTAATCCACTCGCATAATTATACATAAAAGCATGCATAAACACCGTTCCGCTAACCAAGATATGCAAATGTCTGCACAGCGGAGGAACTAATTGATACAAAAGAAAAAAATTACAGATTTATTTCAAATCACCATGACGATTTAAATGAATCTTGAACCTTAAATTCAAAAATTTAATTTTAGTAGCAAATAAAAAGGAAAAAAAGGATAATTGATCCATACAAATGTTCTTTGGTTACAAGTTTCAAAGTTTAAAAAACACCCACAGTTTGAAAATCATTATTTTTATTGATCTAGATTTATGACCCACTCGCTATTCATGATGTATATAGATTGATCGCTTAAAAAACGAGGCGTAGTATCAATATATATCCTTGTCTTTCTGATTCTGCTGTTACGAAACGTTTTATCTAGTATTTCTAGACTTTAGTTTCAAACATCTTAAGGGGGTACGTAACCTCTTGATTTGATATTGTGAACCCACATAGCGCTTAAGAAATATTTTAGTCGATATAATAACACTACAGTATTTGGCTTAATGACATTGAATCAGAGTACACTATCCTTCACAGTTTTGTTATCTGTTTTCTCCTTGTTCATCATTCGTTTAGAAATGAACTCTGATTTCACACGTACAATCCGATTACTTTCCTATACGTAGAAACAAGCGTGGAAATTTCAACTTTCAAACATTATATGATCTATGCAATAGGGAACAAGTAATTAAGCCGCTTTGAGTAACAAGGTTTTTATAACTAATGACGTTTGATTTAATACTAAAATCTTTGTTCAGAAGTTAAAATCCAGCTTCCAGAACCAAAGATATTAAACGATGTTATATATAGATCAAGCTTTTTTTTAAGAAAGTTAAATTTGTCCTTATATCTGAATAAGTTTCGGACAAATTTGATCCGGGACAAAAAGAGTTTCAAAAAACAGGACAAATTAGACAAATCAATAAAAATCTACAATTATAACTTTATTCTTGCATTATCCTTATAGCATTAGTGATATGGTTCACAGATGATTGGCCATAATGAATGAATATTGAATGCTAAACAACAATCTATTAATACTTTACTGGAAAACCACCTCTACAAAAATTCAGGTACATCTTTACTGGGCAAAAACTAATAGAAAAATGACTGAGTTATGGGCTATTAACTTCAACATAAAATCAACACCAATTGAACCTATAATAAAATAGAAAGAAACATATTAACAATGAACTAAACTAATTTAACATATGCCATAAATATATTTTTGGTTCATTTCTCGTGTTCCTTGTTGACCTTGAGTTGAGGCAGAGTTCAGCGTATTTCTTGGAAGTCTTGGTGTTGTTCAAGTCATGATGGAAAATGGAATCTTGAGTTGTTTACAATCTTTTCAACTTCTAAAAGTTCATGCTAGTTTATTAGAACGTATTATCAATAGCATTAAACTACAATTGTTAGAATAATGATACCGGTACTCACATTTTTACTTACATTATTACCCATTTATTCAGCATTAGACATCACTGTCGGTGATAAAGATTCAGTTTGCGAGGCAGCTGGACTTGTTGTTAAAGGTATGATGGATTATTATGAAGGTAATCGTACAGGTGGTACAATAGGTATGTTTCAAGCACCATATTATTGGTGGCAGGCTGGTGAAGCCTTTGGAGGATTAGTTGATTATTGGTATTATTGTGAAGATTCATCAATCGAAGATACCTTATTGAAAGCATTAGTAGCTCAAACTGGTGAAAATTACGATTATATTCCTGCTAATCAAAGTACTACAGAAGGTAATGATGATCAAGGTTTATGGGGGTTAACAGTTATGGGTGCTGCTGAAAAAAATTTCACAAGTCCATCAACTATTGATTCAAATGTTCCAGATTGGTTGGCATTAACTCAAGCTGTGTATAATACAATGCGTGTTAGATGGGATACTGAGCATTGTGGTGGTGGATTAAGATGGCAAATTTTCCAGTGGAATTCTGGTTATGATTATAAAAATACAATTTCAACTGGTTGTTTATTTCATATTGCTGCACGATTAGGTAGATATACTCAAAATGAGACATATTCTAATTTTGCTGAAGGAGTTTTTGAATGGCTATTGAACGTTGGTTTTGTTAGTGAAAATGGTGATGCATTAAGGGTTTATGATGGTGCAAAAATCGGTGATAATTGTTCTAATATCAACCATTTAGAATGGACTTATAATATTGGAATGTTATTAGGTGGTAGTGCGTATTTATATAATTTTACAGAATCTGATGTTTGGCGTGATAGAACAGAGAAATTAGCAAATGGTGCTTTTGAATTTTTCACAAGCTCAGGTGTTATGTATGAAAGAGCTTGTTTTGGATCTAAAAACTGTAATAATGATCAAAGATCCTTTAGATCTGTTTTTTCAAGATGTCTAGGAATGACTGCATTGATGGCTCCATATTTAGAGGATCAAATTAGTGATTATCTTTCTAAATCAGCAAAGGCTGTTGCACAATCATGTACAGGTGGTACTGATGGTCATACTTGTGGTATGGACTGGAGTCATGATGGTTGGGATGGAATGTATGGTTTAGGTGAACAAATGTGTGCTATTGAAGTTTTACAAAACACACTTATCCATACAAAGGAGCCTCCATATACCATTGAAGAAGGTTCTGTTGCAGTTGGTGATTCTAATGCAGGGATTGATTCTGATGTGACTACATTGCATCATTACAAAAGTATTAACAAACGAAAGGACAAGGTAGGTGCTGCAATAATAACTACCATCGTTATTATCCTTTGGATCAGTATGGCTATTTGGATGATTTTATAGTGTTTTTTTTTTATATATTGTGTAAATACACATTTACTTCCAAATGAAGAAATCAACCAAATAATCGCGGTTTGTGGTCCGAACCAAATGTTTTGCGCTAAAAAAGACGAGAAGCCGAAACCAAGAAGATCAATAAAAGAACGTAAACAACAATATCAACAAAGAAAAAAAATTAATAGTTCTGCAAAGAATGAAGTTGCTAAATCTTGCTGCTTTTGCTGGTATTGCTGCTAGTGTGAATGCATCAGCCATTGTTTCTGAGATTCCACCAACAGCCACTGTCCCAGAAGTTACCGCTACTGATAATAATGCAGGCCATCATTTAATGAAACGTTATAAAAAAGTTCATAACCAAAAAACCACTACATCCAGTTCTTCTGAAGCTCCATCTCCATGGCATCGTACTATTTATGGCTCAGTTAAAGAAATCATCACTCCAACTGTCATTGCTGGTGTCACATTTGGTGCTAAACCTCCAAAAGATACTGATAAACCACTTCCATGGGTTTCTTTGAAAAATGATGGTTCTCCAGTTACTATTAAACCCAAATTGAAAAATGGTCATACTGAAAAGGCATCTCCAACCTATTCTACTTACTTCCAAACTGCCACTACAGTTACTTATGGTTATGAAGAACTAAAAGCTCATAATATGGATCCAAATTCTGTTCATAGTGAAGTTGAATGGATCGATGAAGATAAAACTTATGTTTCTTTGAACCCATTGTTAAGATGTACACCTGATTTTTATTTTAAAAAAGGGTTAGGAAAAGACGTCTCAAGTGCTCCATTTTGTTACCCAAGAGAAAATCAAAAATTAAAACTTGGTAATACTTATTTCGTCACTTGGTTTACAAGATTCTTCCCAGATGCTGAAAAAGTAAGATTGCATTTGACTTATGTACAAGAAAAAATGCATGATAAAGGTATGAATAAACGTGATGTTGATTCTGCATTTTTTTCAACAGAATGGATTGATAATACTGATGGTTATTATGCATTGGAAATTGAAGATACATGGTTACGTGATGAATATTATCAAAATGTTGCAATTTCTGTTCAACCAAATACTATTAAAGATGAAGATTTCCCATTGTTGAAAAACGCCACTATTTTTAAAATCATCAAGACTTCAGTTGTTGGTAAAAACACTAAGGAAATGAGAGAAACAATTGATCAAGGTTTAGATCATGACGGTGCTTATTATGCTATTTTGACTTTACCTGCTGTTGTTGCAGTTTCTATCTTGGGTATGTACTTTTTCTTATATTTGACTAGAAATAACAGAAATTTCACTGATGTTAGATATAAAGTTTGGAAATCTCAACACAAAGTGATTGGTAAGTTCAAGCCAAAGGTTAAAAACAGAAAATATAGCGAATTACCAAAATACAATACAAAGGGTAAATCTTCTTGAGATTGTTTTAATTATACCCAACATTACAATTTTTTTTGCTGCATAATCTACCGAGTTTTCAATTTAATTCGTTACCTCATTATTTTAATTTATATATACCCAAACACATAGAAGAATACCTCAATTTAAACCATAATTTCGTTTTTTTTTTCTGACAAGATGCCTGTATCTTGTAGAGTATTATTTATTAATTTTCTCGCTTTGACTTCCTTGGTTTACGACCATGAAATGAATTTGTAGTGTTTCCAGACACTTGAGAACCATAGGTATCTGTTTTGTGTAAAACATTATAATAATGTTGATACTGTTCCTCAGTTTCTGGAGGTTCATATTTTTCAGAGAATGGTTTGAATGATCTTGTTGTTTCTGCTGTTGTGGAAACAGTGGCAACAGATGGCCTTTGAATATTTATACTAGCAGAAGAATTCCCAACTCCTGAATCAGCAGTACTGTTATAATTATAATAATTAAAGTTATTGTTATAGTTAGTGTTAAAATTATTATTCACAATAACTGAACCAACGTTTGATGTTGTATAATTTAAAGAATCAAGTAAACTTTGATTGTTAAATGAATCAAAAGACTCTGTTTTAGACAGGTTATTTGTAACACTGATAGATCTATCAGTATTTCTTCTTGTAACTTTTGAAAAATCTATAGAATACTCCATAAATTTGATGAAATCCTCTTCGGATATTAACTCACCAGAAAACCTTAATTTCTCATATAGTTCAACATATTCTTTATTCAAAGTTTCATCAGTGGCAATTCCCTTTAATTCCAAATATGCCACTAATTCTCTGAAACTCAAATGACGTGGGATTTGAACATCAACAGCAATAAGACTATGTGTCCATCTTAATTTATCACCAACAGCTCTTATAACATCTTCATAAGGTAATAAAGGTGGTAATAATTCTGAATCTGGACTTGATAATCCTGGATGCTTCAAATCTTTTGGGGTTTCCAACCCCATATGTCGTATGGTATCACATTTATTGAAATTTTCATTTATCATTACTAAACAATTTTTTGATAAATCCCCATCATCTAAAGGGATATAACATTTGGGTATATCTTGTAACGCTGTTCTTTGTAAATAAATTCTTGTAGTAGTTAGAAATAAACCAACAACACCGAACAACACTAAGGCACCAACAACAACAAAAGTATTCAAGGCATAGTTTGAATTTTGTGATTTATGAGAAGCTTGAACAATTGAATCAATTGGAACCACAGCACAAAACCCGACAAAGAACACAATGAAGAACACCAAAGAACCTCTATAAGACCATCGCTGAACTCTTGGATTGGATACAGCATTATGCATCCACTCATACACCATACTGTCGTGTGTTTGTTATTTGCTTGATTATCAATGTTGATATTAGTTTTGTTTTGTTTTTTTTGTTCTTCTCCGATGAGCTTTAAAATAAAAAAACGTCCTCCTCCGAGAATCGAACCCTCGTCGGTAAAAAACATCAAAACTAATAGGGGAAAAAACTAAAATAAACACCAGATACAATTTATATTCCTCAGTTTTTAGTATAAATTCATTATATAAGACTCTAAAATGACTACTAAAGACGTTAATAACCCTCCAGCCAGTGAAGGTAGTCCACTGCTATCTTCATCTACTTCTACAGCACCAAATGTCTCTTCCGCTCCTCTTCCTTCTAAAGTTACATCTTTACCAGTTAAAGATTTAGGTCCAACTCTAACCACTGCTAATCAAATAGCTTTTGTTCTAACTATATTATTGGAGCTAGTTGCTCTGAGAATTGCATCAGGTACAAATACCTCTGTTGTTAGCCGTGTTTTTTCTATGATTTTCTTGATTGCAAATTTTGTGTTTATTATTGTCATTATCGTGTTATTCTTGACACTTTCTGGTGTTTATAAAAACTCCATTGAAGAAAGATTATTCTTGAATAACGTTATTGGTTTGAACAATTTACAAAACACGGTTCCAACCATTGGTTCCTTACAAACTTTAGCTTATTCTAAAGTTGATACTGTTGAAGACCCAAAAATTAGAGAATTATTATCAAATTCTTTCATTGAAAGATTAAATAAGTATTATACCACTTTTGCCACCACTTCTGCCGTTTACCTAGTTCCAAACACTACAAAAGCTTTCTCACTTGCCTTCACTATTACCTATGGGATTTACTTCATCGTTTATGCCATCCAAACTTGTATAAGAGCTGCAGCGTAATTAATATATAGATACATGCAAAATCATGATTTCCAAATTTCAAACTTCACAACATAATAAACTCACCTTAATTAAGATTATTAAGGAACATAAAGCATGTAAAATTAAATCATAATCAAACGCACCTTAGGTCTTCATAATTGATCAATTTGATATTGAAAACACATGCAGGAATTGAAAGTGATATCAAATTAGACGGTTTGTCAATCAAAAAGAAACATTCATTTGCCGTATCTACCAGATTAAATTGATAATATTTTTTTGCAATACAAAAAAAGTAAATATTAAACCAATCAACATACTTTGAGAAATGCCTCATCACATCATCATTCATATGTTGTTTCCCAAAAATCTCGATTAATCTTGAATTTCAATGATAATCAAATGGGGTTAAAATAAAAATGCATATTATTTGATGCAGGTGGTATCTATACACTGTCAGGTACCCAAAAACGTCAGGTACCCAAGAGATGATAGTTAATATCGCCTCTTGTTTTGAAACGCTTATCACATCACTTCTACAGGCTTAAAATGAGTTGCAGAACCAAGTGAATATAGAACAAGAGAATATGAAAACCTTGCAACCTCTCACCGGCTCCTGTGATTAAAAAAAATTAGATAATAGTTTGTTGTTAATCTTAAAGTAGATTCCTCTAGGATACATCTAGTTTAAAAAACACACTATAAACCATTGAATTAGTTTAATTGAAACCTCAGAACCTTTCATACTTTAAATGACACCATTATACATATTGCAAGTAAATATTCAAGGATTTTATTTTGGTGGTTGTACTTTCTTTCAGAATTCAAATTAAGGTAAACCAATAGGTTTCTGTCCGCTTTATATGCAGAATTTAACATGACAGCCGCACAATTGATTGACACTGTGTCAATATTGCAGCTATTCACATAACACTACATATACAAATAATTGTTTGGCATGGCTTTCTATGATTACGATACTTTCAATTTAATCAGTATAAGATCATTGACATAATAAAACACTAATTCTTTTTTAAAGTTCGACTTTTGTTGAATTTTGATTTATTGAAATCTTTCAAATTCAAAAGACAAATGATGAAGAGCTAATGACAGCATAATAATATTTATGAACAATTTACACAACTCTCTTAAAATTTCCAGGGTCCTGAGTCCTGAATCTTTACTTTTGAGCTTGGTCTAACCTAAACGAGAAAATTGAAATATGTTGATTATCGTGATACTCCTACTTTTGTATATAAGTGGTAAAATTTCCTAATTCTTTGAAGATCTTATAAATTTCAAATGCATATCTCTGTAATGAAATGCATCACCGTTGTGATTTTCAGTTCCTCCTCAAAAAAATTACTTCACCAACGTTTCAAAGTATCTAGTTACAGTTAAGGTTAAAGTTTCTATACTGATACTAACAGATGTCTTTGTTTGATTCAAACAATCAAAACGTTAAAATTTGATCTTTTCAAAAAAGTTTTTTTTTGAGTCGTAATTTTTTGATCCTCTATATGATCGATAATCCAGATAGTCGAGTTTTATGGAATAATTCCACTATAATTTGAGTTCCAGATTCTAGAAGGATGTTCAGTTACTATCTAAAATTTTTAATTATGATTGAGAATCGAGATCTTGGTTCGGATTAAGAACATGCATGAAACAACATAAGCTATTGATTGGCGGTTTATTAATATGTATAATTAAGCATACTATTCTCTTACACTTTGGATCCAGGTACAAATTTGAACTTTCGAATGCAATATAAGGTAGGAATAAACATAGAAATGCAGTTTCTGATTGATTCTAGAGCTGACAGCATGTACCTGACAGTGTATAATCATTTGTAAGTATTTTGACAACCACGCGTATCAAATATCATTGTGTTAACTGGAAACTTCAACTTTCTCTGGATATAAAAGGTAGAGTTCCCAGATGTAATTCCAGATATACACTTATCAAATCATCAATTAAAATACAACTTAAAAAGATGTTATTTACTCCTCTACTTGCTATTGCTTCTTACATTGTCTCCACTGCTGCTGGTTCTAATTGTGATGGTTCTGATATCACTGAAGTTTGTCCATACTTAAACTTTGATTTCCACCCAAAGAACACTAACATACCAAGTGCTGATATCAGTGTTACTGGTGTCAACTGGGTTGGTGGTGACCAATATGAAGTCAACATCCATTTCAAGGCTTCTGACTCTCTATCTGTTGAATCTTTATCTGAATTAAAGATTATTGGTTTGTCTCAAACTTATGTTTTATTTAGCAGAAATCAAAACGTTCAAGATATCACTGATGCTTCTGAATGGGATCACACTGTTGTTATGTCTGCCTCTGATTCTAATGGTTTCGCTTACACTCAAAACTACCAAATCCAATATGACTGGTGTAGTGCTGGTGTTCAAGATCAAAGTGAATGTAGCACCTGGGAATATGCTAAATCTTATGATTACTCCATTGGTTGCAACAACTATGATAACAACGGTAACAGTCAAACTGATGCCTCTTCTTACAAGTGGCCATCTCAATGTTCCAGTGGCAAAGCTTCCCAATCCCAACCATTCCCATCTGTCACTATTTCCTCTACTTATCCAGCACCATCAGTTGCTTCTTCTTTGTACTGGAACAGTACCACTGCTTCTGAAACTTCTTGTTCTTCTTCTGTTGTCAGTTCTGGTAGAGTCCAAGACTGGAACTTGACTTTCACTATTACTGGTGATGCTCAATACACTGCCCCAGAGGCTACAGCAACTGGTACTACTTTATCCACTAACTGGATCTACGGCCATGATGCACACGAAGAAGAGCATGTTACTTATTAAATGTAAAATAGCCTGGTGCTGTTTGAACTGTCTTATTGACTGGATTTTTGTATAGATTTGTTTAGGAAAACTAAAAAAAAATAAATGGTTTATTATATATTCAAAAATAAGAACGTAAAACACTTGCAAACCCACAAAAGTTTATACAATAATAAATAAATAAGCTCCATTCAATTGGAAAGTTTCAAAATATTTCGATTCTGCCATTTTGAACAGGTGGATGTGGAGGTGTTGGGATGTTTGTGGCAAGAAGAACGCGAAAGCGCATTAGTGACATAAAGATGATGAGTTATTGATTTGGATCAAACTCTGAACTTTGAACTCTGGGGTTTGGTGTGAAAAGGAATCAGCATAAGTCTGAGGTTAAATTAATTTAGTTGCTCACAATGTCAAGTGAAGATCAGATGTTCTTTGATGAAACATCAACCATCAGTGTAAAGACTGAAAATGGCCCAATAGAACATCAAAAAGAAGCAATTGCAAAGCAAGAACATCAGGTTACACAGAAACTTCCCAGCCCTGCAAGTGAAGATTTAATAATTTCCAAAGATCAAGGCCTGTTTGTTGATAACGAAGACGATTATGAAGAGGATGAAGTAGAAGAGGTTGAAAATGAAGTTATTAATGCACAAGAAGACGATGGTTATGTTCTTTTTGAATCAGAACTACAGGCCATTATACCAGATATTTGTCCATCCAAAGTACATGAACTTTTTACTAAGTTTGCTAAAGCTGATAACCCAGTTCTTGATGCAGTCAATTTTTATTATGATTCTCAATCAAGTTTTTTAAACCCAATTACAGCATCAACTCCACCAAGCAAACGACGTACAGATATTGCATCCATCCTAAAAAAATCACAAGTAGCATCATCACCACCACTACGAAAGAAACAAAGAACACAATTATCAACAGTAGAAAAACCACTACCGCCAAATGTTTCTTGGAGAAGATTTATTGGTTCTTTGCAAGTTGTTGCTTGGGCCACAAGACCATCAACAAGACCACTGAAATATGGTACTAAATTAGGTATTGAAAAAAATGCTCCATCATCAAACTCTTCAAGTAGTAGAAGAGCTAAAGTTAATAACAACAAATCTGTTTCTTCATATATCAAATTGATCCAAGATCCTAATGATCCATTAAGCAGAAAAGAAATCGGGAGAGTTCCAGAAGATATTGCTACAATTTTGTTTCCTTTAGTTGAACAAGATGTGTGTGATTTTGATATTACTGTGGTGTTTTGTGATGGTAGGTTGAGCACTGGTGATTCTTTCTTTGTTCAATTGGATTGTTATTTAACTTCAAAGATTTTTGAAAAATATGATCGTGCAAATTCATATGAACATGATTTAAAGCAGTTGAAGCAATCCAGTAATTTTAATACATCTACTATTGTTGAAACTGAAGCTGAGAAGATGGTTCGTTTTAAACAGTTGGCTATTTTCAAATTATTTCAAAAATTGGATTATCAAGTCAAAGTTCCAGAAGAAAATGAACCTGAGGATGAAATTATAGATTTGGAAGATGAAGATTCAATAGCATCAATCTCACAATCAAATGAAAACAATGAAAAGATGGAAGAGTTGAATGTCAATCAACTAAAAGAATTCTATAAAAGAGCTCAAAATAACAATTCTTTGGATACTTTACACGAAACAGAGACTGGTGATGATTTTGCATTAACATTAAGATCTTATCAAAAGCAAGGCTTGACTTGGATGTTAAGAAGTGAACGTGAAATTTTGAATGATCAAGATGAAGGTGGGATGATGAATCCATTATGGAAGGAGTTTTGTTGGCCAAAAGACCGTTCATGGAATGTCATGAGGAATGAAAGCTTGAGAAAACAACATGATAATAACAACTTTTATGCCAACCTATATTCTGGTGAATTTTCTTTAACTAAACCAACTTTGGCTAATGTTTGTCGTGGTGGTATTTTGGCTGATGAAATGGGGTTGGGTAAAACTGTGTCTACTTTGGCTTTAGTTCATAAAGCTCCATTTGATAAGGAATTTGATAATTCATTAGCTATCCCAAACCGTTATGCGTATAAAACAACACTTATTGTCGTACCCACATCATTATTATCACAATGGCAAGAAGAATTCAAAAAAGCCAATAAAAATAATGATGGTATTTTGATTTATTATGGTAGTGATACAAATATTGATCTTGCCTCCTCATTATGTTCTGAAAATGCACCAATGATGGTGTTAACTACTTATGGTACCATTCAAAATGAGTGGTCTAAATTGGTTTCAATGATAAAACATGATGCTCGTCAAGAATTACCTAAACGTGGATTATTTTCAGTTAAATTTTTCAGAGTTGTTTTAGATGAAGGTCATAATATTAGAAATAGGATGGCAAAGACCACCAAAGCTTGTTATGATTTGAATTGTTCTAGAAAATGGCTGTTGACTGGAACTCCAATCATTAATAGATTAGATGATTTATTCTCTTTGATCAAGTTTTTGAACTTGGAACCATGGTCAAATATCTCTTATTGGAAAACTTTTGTTACAGTTCCGTTTGAAAAGAAACAGTATCAACAAGCATTAGACGTTGTTCAATCCATTTTGGAACCAATCATTCTAAGACGTACTAAGAATATGAAAAAAGATGGTAAACCTTTGGTTGAATTACCTCAAAAAGATGTTGTCATTGAAAGAATTAAATTTAGTCCAAAAGAACAAGCTTTATATAATTGGTTCTTATCCAGAGCTGAACATTCTATTAAAGCTAGTATAGCTAAAGGTGATATTTTAAAAAGATATACTATGATTTTGGTTCATATTTTAAGACTAAGACAGATTTGTGATCATATGGATTTAATCCGTTCTGGAAGTGATGAAATGGATGAAGATTTAAAGAATAAAAATGTTGATACTGTAATGGACATTCCTGAAGAATTTTTACCACAAAAAGATCCTATGGGGCCAAATGAATTGAATGTTGCTAAAAGCACAATTTATGAAAGATTTGAAAAAATTGATGATCTTGAATGTTCAATTTGTACCACACAACCAATTCCAATTGAAAATTTATGTTTTACACAATGTGGTCATCCATTTTGTATGTCTTGTATTTTAGAATATTGTGATTATCAAGAAATGAAAGGTGAAAAAATTATTCCATGTCCAAATTGCAGAGAAATAATATCTAGTGGTAAATTACTTAAGGCAAACGAACAAAATGATACATTATTGGGGAAACCATACACATTGAGCAAATTTGACAATTCATTAAGATCATCTAAACTAAATACATTATTAAGTCATTTACGTATAATTCGAGACACCACACCAAATGAAAAAGTTGTTGTTTTCTCTCAATTTTCGACATTTTTGGATATTTTGGAAAAAGAATTACAAAGGGAAAATGGGTTGAATATTTTGAAATTTGATGGTAGATTAAGTTTAAACAATAGAAGTGAAGTTTTAAAGAAATTCAAAGAATCAAATGAAGGAATTACTGTTTTGTTATTATCTTTAAAAGCTGGTGGGGTTGGGCTAAATTTAACTGAAGCTTCAAAAGCATTCATGTGTGATCCATGGTGGTCTCCAAGTGTTGAAGACCAAGCCATTGATCGTATTCACAGAATAGGTCAACTAAACAATGTTAAAGTCACTAGATTTATTATGGAAGGTAGCATTGAAGAGAAGATGTTGAAGATTCAAGAACGTAAGAGAACAATTGGTGAAGCTGTTGAAGCTGAAGAAGAAGAAAGAAGAAAAAGAAGAGTGGAAGAAATTCAAATGTTGTTTGAATAATGAAATAAACGAAAGACATATATTACTGTACATAATATTTAATTTTTAATCATAATAATCATGTTTTTATTTATACAGGTTTTATTCTTAGCTATATATTTTCAATTAAAAGTCCTTCTTTTTTCAACAAAGGTTTCCAATTCACTTTTGTGTCCTTAGCCCATTTTTCCAGTAAAGGGCGTTGTATGCTTAGTATACCATTAGATGACACCAATACTTTCATGTATTTTAGTGTAGTTTCAATATCATCTTGTCGTATTCCAGTTATTTTGCTTAATTTATCTAATGAAGTTTTTTTTAATTTTGATGTATCACCATAAAGCAACTCCCTAGTTATTATAGCAGACCAATATTTTAAATAACCAACAAGGCCAAATGGTGATAATGGTTTTTCTGGACCAGAGATTAAATTTTCATGCTTGGATAACTCATAAGAGAACGATATTAAAAGAGTACCTAGGTGTTTTCTTTGATAAGGTGGGAACACTAAAATACATGCCAAATTATTTCTATCCCATGATAACAATTCTTTTGAGAAAAATCCCATTGGTTTATTTGTTTCATTGTCATAAACCACATAATATTCGAAATATTCCACAGTAAAGAAAATGGATTTATTATCCAAAAACAGCTTAGTGAAAAGTGATAGATTTTGTGCAAATAATTTATTCTTTGAACCTCTAATTTTTCTTATGGTGTATTGTTCATCTTTATACATGATCTTACCCAATTGTTTGTTTAGAACATTACAACAATGTAAATGTTTTTCATATTCTTCTTCATTATCGGTATACTTGAAACAAGAATCACAAACAAAAAGCTTGTCAAGCCAGATTTCGTCCTGTACCAGAGGGGCTTTCAACTTTGGAGGATTTGGTTGATTCAAATGTTTATAACCAAGTGTTTTTTTATCTTTAGCAAAATAAACCGCACTTCCATACCAAGTACTGAACTCATACTCTCCAAACTTCACCTTTGCGATATTTGGTGATTCCACGAGCCCATACACCCCATCCTCAACTACTAATTTATTAGCCATACCAATGAAAAAAAAAAATTAGAGATGAGCTAATAACCACCAATGAAATATTCTTTAAAGTAGTATTTCGCTCTGCTAGTAGTGTGTCTTGGACTAGAGCTCATCTGAGCCTTAAGCCTTGATCTGGTGTCAGGATGTGTAAGTGATTATGTAAAAATAATTTACATAATGAATTACATAACGATGCATATCTAAAAAAATTTTGGCTCATCGCAGTAGACAAATTAATTTACAATTGAATCAAACTTCTGAAATAACTAATTATTGAGGATAATGGGTAAATATAGAAAGAGATTCAATGAGAAAGCTCGTTCTGGTATGCTTGCTAAGCAGGCAGTGTTGAAAAGAGCTCGTCAAAAGCAGTTCCATCGTCATTTGGATAATGGTACTCAAGAGGAAGATGCATCACACCAAGATGAAGAAGAGTTTAATTCAAATGCTGATATTTTGCAACCAATGACCAAGGAAGAAAGAGAAGATAAGAAGAGAAAGATTGCTGAACTTGTCACTCCAAAGACGGAATCCAAAATGTCCAGACAAAAGAAGAAAAGGTTGGAAAAATATATTGAACATCAATTGAAAAGAGAAGAAAAACAAGTTCTTATTGATAAATTACAAGAATCTAAATTTGATACTTCTTTGTTGAAGAGCTCTAAATTACTGGGTAGAGGTAAACAAACCAAGAAAGAAGATTTTGCAGAAGCATTATCTTTGGAAAAACAAGGCAGAGGTGATGATACAACTAAAGAAATTTTGTACGAAGAAAGAGAAGTCCGTGATTGGGATGAAGATCACAAGGATGATGATAGTGGTAGTGACGATCAAGGAGATGATGATGATTTTGAATCTAAATTTGGCTCTTTTAACGCTACATCTGCTCCAACTGATGATTTCAAAGAAACTGAAACCAAAACTTCATTCGTTGATTTTAGACCTCAATCTTCTGGTGGGTTTGCTTCCGGTTTTGGTTTCCAAAATATCACTAAAGTGAAGAAACCTAAGAAGAAGAATTATAATTGGAAACAAAGATTAGAAGCTGCTGAAAAGAGAAAACATAAGATTGAAGATGAACAAGATTTCGTTTCAAGTGAAGAATCAGAAGAAGAAGAAGAAGAAGAAGAAGAAGAAGAAGAAGAAGAAGAAGGAGAAGCCGAAACTAATGATGAACATGAGGGAGTTGAGATTGGTGATGAAGAAGATAGAGAGGACAATGATGAAGAAAGTGAAGAAGAATCAGATGATGAAGAGGAAGAATCAGAAGAAGAAGAATCAGAAGAGGAAGAATCAGAAGAGGAAGAAACACGTCCTAAGTTTTCACTAAGTTCAAAAGCTGAAGCATTCAAAGATTGGGCAGATGAACAAATAAGGCGTTTAGAAGGTCGTGATGGACAAATTTTACCTACTGAAATGCCTCAAAGAGAATACCAATTAGTTGATAGACCTGAAGATAGAGAAGATGGGTTACATGAAGATTATATCCCAATCAATGAAAATTCTAAAAGAAAAGCCTTCTTTGTCACAGTTAGTAGAGATGATGAAATTCAGAAAACTAGAATGCAATTACCAGTTTATGGTGAAGAACATAGAATCATGGAAGCTATTCATCATAACGATGTTGTTATTATTTGTGGTGAAACAGGTTCTGGTAAAACTACCCAAGTTCCTCAATTTTTATATGAAGCTGGTTATGGTTCTAGCAAAAGTCCTGATACACCAGGTATGATTGGTATTACTCAACCAAGAAGAGTTGCTGCTGTTTCTATGGCTGAGCGTGTTGGTAATGAATTAGGTGATCATGGTGATAAAGTTGGTTACCAAATTCGTTTTGATTCTACTACTAAACCAGAAACAAGAATGAAATTCATGACTGATGGTGTTTTATTACGTGAAATGATGACTGATTTTTTATTAGAAAAATATTCTTCTATTATTATTGATGAAGCTCATGAACGTAATATTAACACTGATATTTTGATTGGTATGCTAAGTCGTGTTGTTAGACTACGTTCACAAATTAATGCTGAAAACCCAACTAAATATAAAAAATTGAAACTGATTATTATGTCTGCAACTTTAAGGGTTTCTGATTTTAGTGAAAATCCAACTTTATTTAGTACACCACCACCAATTTTAAAAGTTGAAGCACGTCAATATCCAGTTTCTATTCATTTTAACAAACATACTCCTTTTAATTATATGGATGAAGCTTTTAGAAAAACTTGCAAAATTCATCAAAAATTACCACCTGGTGGTATTTTAATCTTTTTAACTGGTCAAAATGAAATTACTACAATGGTTAAAAAGTTGAGAAAAGAGTTCCCATTTAAGAAGAAGAAGAATATTGTTATTTCAGATGCTGATGAAGAAATTCCAGATGTACGTGTTAATGCTAAACAAGCTGTTACAGAAGCTGAAGAAATTGATTTTAGTGTTAAAGTTGAAGATGCAGATGATGAAGATGATTATGATGAAGAACGTGAAGATGAAGAGAATGAAGAAGGTTTTGAAGAAACTTTAGAAGAAGGTCAAACTGAAAATGATCCATTATATGTTTTACCACTATATTCTTTATTACCAACAAAGGAACAAATGAAAGTTTTCAATGAACCACCAAAAGGTTCAAGATTATGTATTGTTGCTACTAATGTTGCAGAAACATCCTTGACTATTCCTGGAATTAGATATGTTGTTGATGCAGGTCGTTCAAAAGAACGTAAGTATGATGAAAAAACTGGTGTTCAAAGTTTTGAAATTGATTGGGTTAGTAAAGCTAGTGCAGGTCAAAGATCTGGTAGAGCTGGTCGTACAGGTCCAGGTCATTGTTATAGATTATATTCTTCAGCGGTTTATGAAAGAGCATTTCCTCAATTTTCCAAACCAGAAATCTTAAGAATGCCAATTGAAAGTATTGTTTTACAAATGAAGAGTATGGGAATTGATAATGTTGTTAATTTTCCATTCCCAACTCCTCCAGAAAGAACATCATTAAGAAAAGCTGAAAAATTATTACAATATTTGGGTGCATTAGATAAATCTAGTAGAATTACAGATTTGGGTAAAAATATTAGTTTTTTCCCATTAAGTCCACGTTTTGCAAAGATGTTGATTGTTGGTAATCAACAAAATTGTTTACCATATGTTGTTGCAATTGTTTCAGCATTATCAGTTGGGGATCCATTTATTAATGAAAATGAATTGGGTATTACCAATATTAACAACAAACCAAAACAAAAGAAGAAGAATGATGATGATGATTCAGATATTGAAGATGTTTTTGAAGAAGAAGAAGTTGATGCTAAAGATGTTGAAAAAAAACGTAAATTATTAGGAAAATTCAATTCAGCTAAATCAACTTTCAGCAAATTGGATAAATATAGTGATTCTTTAAGATTATTAAGTGCTGTTTGTGCATTTGATCATGTTCCACAAGATAAGAAGGATAATTTCTTAAAAAACCAATTTTTAAGAGGTAAAGTTATGGATGAAATTGTTAAATTAAGAAAACAAGTTATGTACATTGTTAAATCTATTACTACAAAAGAAAATATTTCTGCTACAGTTACAGATAAAGAAATGAAATTAGGTGTTCCATCAAAAGTTCAAGTGAAATTGATCAAACAAATGGTTTCTGCTGGGTTTGTTGATCAAATAGCTATTAGAGCCGATTTATTGGATCCTGATATCAAAGTTACAAATAATACTAATATCATCAACATTCCATATTTGACATTATTACCAACTAAAGGTTCAGAAGAGAATGCTAGTCCTTATGTTTATATCCATCCATCTTCAATATTGTGTAATATTGGTGAAATTCCTCCAATGTATTTAGTTTATCAAAGTGTTAATATGGGTGCTAACAATAATCCAGCATCCAGTGCATTGCCAAAGACAAGAATGAGAACATTAACAGATATTTCTGGTAAGGCGTTGGCTAATATTGCCAGTAATAGTGGGTTAGTTACATATTCTAAACCATTAGGACATCCATATGCACCAAAGATGATTAATTCTTCAAAAAGAGAGTGCTATGTTGTTCCTAGAATTGGTGCAGTGATTGGTTCTGGTGGTGTTGGCTGGGATTTACCAGCAATGAAAGTTACTCAAGAGAAAGTTTCTGGTCAATGGGTTAATGTCTAGTGATTTATAATTTATAGAAGTTTAAAGTTTTTCATAAAGTTTGGGTATTAATGTAGATATAACTTAAGATTATAAACTATAAGTAATAAATGAATCAATTATAACATTTAAACTTAAGATTATAATGAATCAATTACAATAGTATTTTAACTATTAAATTAAATAAAATAAATTTATTATAAAACATTTCTCATTTATTTCCTAATTAGGAAGTCAAGAATTATTACCAATTTTTTAAAAGGAAAAAAAACCAAAAAATAAACAACAGCGTGAAGAACAATAAAAAAACAAAACAAAGTTGATCACCATCAAATAGATTTTAGAATTGGAAGGAAAAATGAGTGGAGGTATGGAAACAGAAAATTCAACATTGTATTTTTCTAACATATATTTTTTTTAGAACAATTGGATTCATTTCTAAACAACATTGCAGTTGTGTTGAAGAAGTAAGTTTAAGAATAGTGGATTTATGTTTTAATCATAATCTAACAGGTATTTAGAGCTGACTCTTTAAATATACTTAGTACACCAATTCCAGTTAATTTCGTTGAAAATACACCATCTCTGATATCAACTTCTTATAACGCGTTGGATCCATTAGCTAGAACTAAAACTACAACAATTTATAACAAATTATCAAATAATAAATACAAAACATTATACCAATTTTATCATGATATCAAACTAACCTCATATATTCAAATTATTTCAAAAGATGTTGGATCTCAAAATTATGTCACCGTTGATAATTTTTACAAGTTTGCTACAGAATTCACATTAAGGGAAAGTTATAGATTACACATTGATTTTAGTTATAATAACCTAGAGAAACCTAAAAAGCAACACAAGACTGAAGAAGGAAATGAACATGAAGAAGAATTTTCTTCAGAATTTGAAGAAATGATTTCTCAAGATTTTATCAAAATTTCAACTTCATATTCTTTAGGTAACGGTGAATCTTATTATATCATTACCCAAAATAATATACCATTATTCTCAACATTAAACCAAAAATCAACATTAGATGATCGTGAAGTGTTATTACCAGAATTATTCAACTCAACAAAGACTGTTCCACAACCAACTTCAATTCCATCAACAAATTTATCATTTATTTCCGCACCATCAACAAAAATTCCACAGTCTAATGGATTACCACCATCAGAAATTTTAGCTGGGTTTTTACATCCAAATTGGTACTCTTTACCAACTGTTAAATGGTTACAAGCTAGTGATTTACAGACTTTTGCACCTTTAATTGATGAACAAAATTCTGTTGTTAAATCTGAAGATAAAGGTCGTTTATGGCTTGAACATATTGGATATACTAAATTATATAAACAACAAATTGAAGAAGAAGAAAAACAACAACAACAACTACAGCAACAACAAAGTAATACAGAGACAACAACGACACCAGCTCCATCTAGTGCTCCACCAACATCAACAGATGGTGATGTTACAATGACTGATATCATATCAACTACTAAAGATGAAGATGAAGATGAAGAAAATACCAATAGTTCAGGCACTGTTGGTTCAATTAGTCTTGATAATTTATATGAATGGCATCCAGCAAATTTTATAGAAGAGGATGAGATTGAAGCTTTTGCTAATGGTACAGAATCACAATTGGTTAGTTCGTTGATTATTAAATTGAACAAATTGAAAAATGATAGAGAATCAAGATCAATGGGATTATCAAATGATCCAACAGAAGAAGAACGTCAAATTTATTTCAAAGTTACAAGACTTTTAAAAGAAATTATTATTGAAACAACATCTGTTCCAAATTTAAAATTTTCTTCAAATTTACCCGTTTTACAAACAAATTATTCTGGTACTTTACCTGTACCAACAACTGGTATAAAACAAAAGAAAACTTATCAAAAAAGAAGATGATAATAAGAATAAAAATGTGTCGTATATTATTATATTACTTTTTCCCCTACCCTTTCTGTGCTAATAAAAAAAACAAACCTGTACTTTATATAAACTGTAGTTCTATTAGTTAAAAATGAACATCTTTACCACGTAAAAACGAGATAATTAAAAAGAAATTTAAAAATGTGATTGTAAACCAAGTGAAAATGGCAAAAAATGATAAAAGTTTTCCATTAGTAAAATCAATATATTTCTTACCATTTGAATCAACAGATGTTGTAGCATGACGGCCTAAAGCACCATATTCATTAATAGAACCTGGAATTAACAATTGTTCTTCTTCTTGAACATCATCATCATTAGCAATTTCACTTTCATCAACTTCAAGAACCATATATTTCTTGATACAAGTGAAATAAACTAATGGAGCTGAACATAATGGTAAAATCATTGATAAGACAACTTGTGAACCATTTAAAATATCAGCAATACCTTTACGACCCATGGTTAAAGTAACAAAAATACATGGTACTATAGCAATTAATCTAGTCACGATTCTTCTAACCCACGGACTTAATGACCATTCAATAAAACCTTCACTAACAATTTGACCAGCCATAGTACAAACAATACCAGCACTTTGACCACTGAACAGCATTGCAAGAGCAAAGATCAAACCAGCAGCTGGGGAAATGTATTTACACAACATTTCGTAAATAGATAGCAAATCAGCATCATCAGCATCTGGTTGACCATATAAAGTTGCACCAGCAACAATCAAGATTGAAGCATTAACAAATGTAGCAATCAAAAACAATGAAATGATCAATTCAACATAAGAATAAGTTAACCCATATTTTAAAGCATCAAGAGATGGTTTATCCGGATCATTTAATCTTTGTTTATGATGTTTAATATCATAATCATCTAATCTTGATTTAACTAATGAAGATCCCAAATATAAAGAATGTGGCATAACAGTTGCACCTAAAATACCTAAAGATAGATATAATCCTTTTTCTTCAGTTAATTCTTTAGATGGTAAAAACCCTTCCCAAACAGCCCATTTATTTGGGATTGAAACCTTGAATAATTCCATAATGAAGCAAATAACAGTTAAAAACACAAATAAACTAACCATTAATTCGAATAATCTAACGTTTCTCATTGATTTAGTTTCTGGTTTGTAAGCAATCAAAATGACTAAAACATCTAACACAGTTAACAAAACACCATAATTCAATGGAATGTTAAACAATATTTCTAAAGCAATAGCAGTACCAACAACTTCAGCCAAATCTGTTGCGATAATAGCTAATTCAGCAAAGAAATATAATGTTAAATTTAACCATCTTGGTAAATGCTTTCTGCAATTCTGTGCTAAATCTAAACCGGTAACAGATCCAAGTTTAACACATAAACTTTGTAATAACACTGCAAATAAATTTGAAACGAAAACTGCAAATAATAACTTGAAATTATAATTAGCACCAGCAGAAACAGCAGTTGAATAATTACCAGGGTCCATGTATGCAACTGAGACCATGATACCAGGCCCAACGAAGCTCATGTACTTCCTTAACATAGTTCTGAATGAAGAAACTGTTGTTGAGCTCATATTGTAATTTATAATTTATATAGCTGTCAGACGTTTAATGATGGAATTTGGGGAACTTTTCTAATTGATGGAGTTGATAAAATAGCTAATAAATGATAAAGACGGCAGATTAATAAAGTTTAATTTATTTTTGTTTTATTTCAATTAGCTTTCCAAGTAATTAATATGCTAATGTGGTTATTAATATATTTTTATATTTGCGTTTTCTATAATAAAATTACTATGTAGTCCCCATTTCCAGTCTTGTCAGTCTCAAGAGTCTTAAAATGTTATATCATAAGGTCTCAAATGAGACTCATAAGACTTGTTTGTTAAGGGCAACAAAATGTTTTGGGCAAAAAAAAAATTGTAAACAATTCAGAAAACAAATCAACTAATTAACCAAATAAAATTTGTATCCATTGGCGGTTCAGATCAACGAAGTTGCTGAGAAAAGATGGAGAGATCCAGAAGAAAGAGACTCAGCGAATTGTATGGTGAGCCTGTGGGGCAATTGAAAACACCAGATACTCTACGTAAAAGAGCAGTCTACAACAACAACAACAACAACAACAACAAGAATGAAACTATTACAGCGGCTCCATTGAAAGGAAGTAAAAAAGACAAAAAACCACAAGATAGGAAAGATAACAGCAGTAAGAATGAAGAACAGCCCTTGATCCCAACAAATATCTTAGACGTGGCATCACAGAGAGCTTTCATCTTTGCCATATTCATCATCATTCAAGCTTACAAGTTATATGATTTGATTCTTTTGAAAAACAATATGCCTATATCAGCATCTATAGGATCCCCTTCACAACATTTTAATTTTATCGTGAAATACGTTTTTTATGACACTGCATTTTTATATTTTTTACCTGCATTAAAGATTCCATCATTAACTTTTAAACCATCAACTGTCATCCTACAGATCATCCTTGCCATCATAATCAACCTTTTCTTAGCTACAGATTTTAGCTTCCCATTAACATCATTGATTGTTTCAGTTTGGAGAAAACTAAACACCAAAGATTTAACAGTTTTAGGTGGCTCTACAAAAATAGAAAAATATGATGCAAAGAAACATTTTAAAGGTTCACATACAATCAAAATCTTACCTGAAAATACAGCTTTCTTAAATCCATTTGGTGAAAGTTACTGTTTAATTGATGGTGTTAAGGATTACCAAATTGATGTTCCTATTAGATTTAATACAACTTCTGATATTGAATTTATTCAATTGAAATTTGTTGATTTAGAAACCAATGTGCCAACTTTGTTAAACTACTCTAAAAAAGATATCAAAAAATTTAGTACTAATAATTTCCAAAAATATTATGAAAAAGATCCAGTATCTGGGCCAAATATCAACTATCTAAATATCCCAATTACACAAAGAGGTTATTATGAAATTAGTCAAGTGTTAGACTCAAAATATCTAGGTTTAAGAAACTACCGCTCACAATTATTTGTCCCATCTTGTCCAACGGCATATATCAACAATGTTAAAACTTTGGCAAATGACAAATGTATTGGTGATCCAGATATTGTTAAATTTACTATTGAAGGTGTTCCTCCATTGAAATTAAAGTATAAGAAAATAATTGATAATAAGGTTCAAGTGTTTAACGATCAAAGTTTACAACCTGAGGTCTTTGAAAGTCCATTATTTGGCGATGGTGAATCGAAGAAAATTTTCACTAAAAAACAATTATCTGATCTAAAATGGTTAAAATCTACTCCTGTTGAAGTTGAATTATCAAATCCAACTAAACAATTGGGTGATTATACCTATAGAATTGAAGAGATAATGGATGGATTAGGCAATGGTGTTAACTTCACTGCCGATTTAAAAAACACGGATAGTTTGTATGAAAAATATGATTTATTGTATAATTTCAAAGTTCATGAATTACCAAAAGTTTCTATTGCTGAAAAGTTGGATCATTCAACACCAACTAGAAAAGCTATTGTTTTGAACATTGAACACCAAAGTCAAGATAAAGGTCCATTTGAAGCTACTTTCAAATTTATTAGTGAAAATGAATTTGAAACTAATAATTTTGTAATAACTTTCCAAAATTCTGGTGATTCTTTCGGTGCTGAAAAGGCTGGTACTTACATCTTGGAATCTGTTAAATCAAAATATTGTCCATCTGTTATCAATGGTCGTTCATCAATTTCAGTTACAGTTCCAGTAGTTCCAAGCTTGAAAATTGCTTCAAAACCTATTACTGATACCTGTGTTGGTCAAGTTGGTTTAGACTTTGACTTGTCATTCATTGGAACTCCACCATTTACTTTTGAAGGTGATATTTATCGAATTGAAAATGGTAATAAGAGAATTCAAGAACACAAAAAATTGATTTCTCAAGGTACAAGATACAGTTTCTCATATGAACCCACACATGAAGGTAATTATGAGATTATTTTCACTTCTTTGAAAGATAGTTTGTATTTGGAACCAATTAAATTGGATCCAGCTTCAAAATTTACATACAAAACTTCAATGAGAGTTAAACCAAGTGCTGAAATCAATAATTATCATTCTGGTAAACCATTATGTTTAGGTTCCACTAGTAAAGTTCCAATTCAATTCAAAGGTGAAGCTCCATTCAATTTGGAATATGATATTATTGAAACTTCCACAAATAAGAGAACTCCATATTCTATCAAAGATGTTAAGGATTATTATTACGAAATTATTACACCTGAATTTAAAGTTGGTGGTGAATACATCATTTCTTTAACAAGTGTTCAAGATAATTCTGGTTGTTTAGTTCAATTGACTGGAGCTGATGCTAAATTAGCCGTTAGAAGGGAAATTCCATCGGTTGCTTTTAGTCCTTCTGATGGTATCACTGAAGTTAAAATTAAAGAAGGTGATGTCGCTGAATTACCTGTTAGATTAATTGGTGAAGCTCCATTTCATATTAATTATGATTACTATGATGCCCAAGAAAATTTGATGGGCTCATTCCAAAAGAGATTATCTAACGGTTACAAGTCAACATTAGAAGTTTCTAAAAGTGGTACTTATATTTTGAAATCTGGTTCTGATGCTTTTTGTCCTGGTGTTGTTGATGAAAACTCAAATACATTTAAAGTTTCATACTATCCAAAACCACATTTGGAAATTAGCAAGCGCAGTAAAGTTTCCAAATCGCACAAAAACATTTTCACAAAAGATGATGTTTGCCAATTCCATAAAGATTCTTTAGACTTCAACTTATATGGTTCTCCACCATTTGTTGTTGAGTATACTTCTATTGACCCAAGAGGTGTTAAGCATGTTGATTCTTTCTCAACTTCTTCTAAATATTCTTCAATTACATTGAAAAATGACAAGAGTGGCCAATATACCTATTATATTAATGGTGTTTATGATTCTATCTATTCAAAAGAAGATTTACACAAAATTCGTTACAATAGTGAACAAATCAAGATTCAACAATCTGTCAATCCATCATCAAATGGTGTTTTTAAGAACAAAAGAAAATCTTATAGAACATGTACGTTAAATTTGCATGATGTTCACTCTTTAGATCCAATTTTGATGACTTTTCAAGGTAATCCTCCATACACCATCACATTTGAAATTTATCATGAAAGCAGTTCTAAATCAGATTTCTTAACTTTGAACAATATTCAATCGATTGCAGACTTAAAGGCTTTATACCAAGGGTTGAAGTTAGGTAATCATATTATCACTGTTGTTAAGATTATTGATGCTAATGGCTGTGTTCAAGAAGAATTCCCAGACAATAACTACATTTCCATTTCCATTACAGATACCCCAAAGATTAGCCAATTGGAAACTAATGTTAATTATTGTGAAGGTGATCATGTTGGTTACCAATTAACTGGTACCCCACCATTCTCTATTGTATATTCTTTTAATGGCTTGAAGATGAAAACTCTTGAACAAACATCACAATTTGTTAGATTAGCTTCTGAACCTGGTGTTATGAACATTGAATCTTTGAAGGATTCATCATCAAATTGTATGGTTAATTTCACAGCTCCAGAAAATTTGGAATTGGGTAGTAAATTACCAATCACTATTCATCCAATTCCATCCGTTGAAGTTGATCAAGGTGATTACACTGTACAAGATATCCATGAAGGTGATCAAGCTGAAATTATCTTTTCCTTTGAGGGTACACCTCCATTTCAACTAACATATGTTAGAATTGAAGATGTTGAAACTAAGAATGGTGCAAAGAGATCTAATGTTGTTGAGACACACACAGTGAAAGATATCTATGCTTATGAATATAGAGTTCTGACCAGTTTGCAAGGTACTTATGAAGCTACTGAAGTTTCTGATGCATTCTGTATTGCAAGAAACGAATAGATGAATTAGACGGCGTGTGTATAATTATAAAAAACAAATTGTATATTATTTATGTTATTAAAGTGATTTTAATTTAAACTATATGATTGTTGTAGGTTGTATTATGGACCAGCCATCTGAAGATTCTGTAATTGATAGTGACTGATTTTTGTTTAATAGCCCAGTATAGAATTGTACAATTTTCTTTGATGGATTGGTTGTATCTTGAAAATCTAAAGGCTCCAAACTTTCATTATAATCCTCAATTTGAGTATTTGAAGTGATTGTTGAAAAGCTTTGTAAATATTCGAACGATTTCAATGTTAATCTTCTTGGTATAATTATCTTCTTAGTTGTTGATGGGAATTGAAGTTTATGTTGGTGTGAGGATGATGTTGCCAACCAACTATTAGATGGTTTTGGAGTTTTAGTAACATTATGTTTGGATGACGGTGGATTAGAAACACATTTTGATACTCTAGCAGAAAGTTTACTTTGTTGATAATCATTGTTTACCATTCTTGGTGGAGATAAAAGTTTAATTGGTTTTTTTGAGAGTTCAAGGATTTCATTTTCAGAATCATCATTAATATCTATTAGATCTTCTTCAGTAATGGTTGAAGTATTTGGTGTGTTTTCTAATTGAAGTTTTGTTAAAGTGAATGGGTTTGATAATTCTATATGTTGACCAATCGTCAAATCTTCATCTGATGACATAGTATTAATTTGAGATGAGTTTGATCTGGAAGAAAGTCTATCATGCATAGTCCTGCTCCATTCACCATCATCTATTGAAATAACTTTTTCATTGTTTGTTTCATCATCTTTTTGCAAATCATCTATCATTTTCCCATTATTTTCAGTTTCTTCAATATTTAATTCATTTAAACCTTGAGTTTCGTGTACATCTTTCGAAACTTTAACGTTATGTTGATCTAAACAAGTATCAAAGTATGAAGTTTCAATAACAGATTGATGATGTTTTCTAACAGTTTCAATAATAGCTTCTTTTAATGATTCTAAAACTTTTGAACCATCTTTAATTATAACATTATTTTTTTCAGGTTCAATATTGATATCAATTTGATTTTTTGGAATAGTTAATTCAACAATCCAAATTGTAGGATGAAGTAATCCTAATTCTTCATAAACACTATTAATACATTTTTTAAAATCTTTACCAATACCTATTGTGGGACTCATTGGTCTTTTATTTATTGACAATAAATTAACTTGACGTTTAATACCAGTTAATTCAGAGTCTGCACGCATATTAGGTAGAATCAATACAGCAAAACATTCATTACAAATTGGACCAATTTCATTTTGAAACAATGAATTTTGTTTTTTAAGTTTCAAGATTTGTGTTTGTAATGTTTGTCTTGTATCATTTGTTGAATTTATATTTAATCCATCGATATTTGAGCCTTTTATTCTTAATTGAAATCTAACATTAGTATATATCAAAGAATATTGAATAACAAGATCTTTAATAGTTGAAATATTTTGTTTTGAACGTTTTAACAACATCTTCATTCTCACTGGTGTGTTTTTAAACAACCCATTCAAAATAATGGTTGTACCGACAGGAATAGCTACATTTTTAACACTTGAATTGATCAATTTACCAGAACCATCACATCTCCAAATAGAACCAACAGTATCGTATTCAGTTCTAGAATGAATCTCTAATTTTCCTTTTGAACATAATTCAGCAATGAAATGAAGCGCTTCACCTCTAAACCCTAAAGATGAGCAATTATCAATATCTTCAGCAGTAGTAATCTTTGAAGTTGTAGAAGCCAAACAAACCATTGGCCTATCTTTGAGTTGAATCCCACAACCATTATCTTTAACTGATATTAAGTTCAAACCGCCCGTGGAATCTATATCAATAGTGATATTGGTGGTATCAGCGTCTAATGCATTATCAATAAGTTCTTTGATAATAGCGCGTGGTGAATAAACAGAAGAAGATGCTGTTATAGCGCGTTGAGTAGCTGTATTAATCTTATGAATTGCCATTGGATTTTCTATTCACTGGTGAACATTAATAAAAAGGTCTTGTCAATTAATCCAATTGGTCTGATTATTTTTGTTGTTTTGTTGCGTGAAGAAACGCGGTTCAAAAATCAACAACTTTTCAAGACGATTTAAAGGACCCTTTTTGACATCAACAATGAAAGTTTTAAAAAACTCGATGGAAGATTTACTGAGAATAAAAAATTTACATAGAGGTTTGATGGTTGTATTATCACCGCTGATGCTTTAGATGTATTTGAGAATATTAAACCTCAACATAGTTTTATTTCATCTCATAATCATTTCATCTATATATTCTCTAATAATGATGTATTTCTATATAGATATTTATCCAAGTGAAACCTTCAGAAATCTATTCTAATTACAAAAACAGTTATCCAAAATGAGATTCATATCATTTTTAGTTATAGTTTATACACCATTATTCATTTTATGTGAATATTCAGAATCGGTGTATAACACTTTGAAACATACAGCCAATTATGCAAAAGTTTCTTATTGTTCTTTATCAAAAGAATTTAAACAACACCCATTTCCAAAAATTTGTCCCAATATACAATTTTGTAGAAATTCCACAGAATCACATCTTGTTTATGTGACACATCCAAATCCATTAGAATTAGAAATTAGTGGTAATGGATATTTATCAATTGATTTAGTTAGTAAAAAACTATATGTTGTTTTTAGAGGAACAACATCACCAGGAGATGTTGTTATAGATTTCACTGCATGGAAATGTCCTTATTTTTCAATTTTAAATCATCCAGAATTAAATTTTAAAATGTATTCTCAAGCACATAATGAATCTGAGGTTCTTTTAAATATTTCAAAACTTGGATTAAATGAATCAAATTGTTCAGGATGTGAAGTTCATTGTGGAGTTTATTTAGCTTTAAGTGAATTTTTAAAAGAAGTTAAAGAAGCAGCTGAACCATTTATTAATAAAGGTTTTCAACTAATTGTTACTGGACATTCATTAGGTGGTGGATATGCTGCATTAGCAGGTTTAGAATTTGCACAAATTGGTTGGAATCCAATAGTTCTTACATATGCTAGTTTAAAAATTGGTAATGGGGAATTTAATAAATATATGGATGAAACTTTCCATACTAATGAAGCAGCAATGATTATTGAAAAAGGTGGTGATTTACCAAGTCCATCATATTCAAGAGTTTATCAAGAAGATGATTTAATACCCAGATTACCACCAACTAAATTATATACACATTCTGGTTTAAGATTTATGATTGATAAAGTTAAATTACCACATTTAAAAGAAAATATTATTTTTTTAGGTCCATCAAATGAGGATGTTAATATTGATATTGAATTTGATTTTGATTTTGATTTTTCGAAATTATTGTTAATTTATCAACATGTACATTTATTTACAAGGATATCACCACCTTGTAATGATTGGGATTATTTATATGAAGGTTGAAAAGAATGATTCTTATTCTATATATTTTATACATCACCTTATTAAGAAATTACCTGTAGTTGTAACATATTTAACACCTTTATATGGTTTAATATCACCCATACCTCTTATGATTTTGACAGTATCAACTCTAATACCACTTGCTAAAGAGCCTTTATTTGAATAAGAAATTTCGATTGATTTTGGGAATTCAATATGTGACTCTTGTTGTTCTTGTTGTTGTTGTTTATCAGAATCAATTTCAACCAAGTTATTATTATGAGATTCTTCAGTTTCTACAATACCACGTAAAACAGCATTTACACCTAATCCCATATTATCATCAAATACCCATTCAAATTTCCCACTTGATTTAGTTTGAAAATCACCATGACTTAAACGTAAAATTTTAATATTTGAATCTTGATTTGTTTTAAATGAAATTTTTAAATGATCAACTTTAGTAACATTTTTATACATTGCTAAAGTTATCATTAATTCAAATTCATTTTTTTTTAAACCTAAACCAGTTTTATATCTTGGAATAACTAAACCTAAATTTTTAGTTGCTTTTGATGATGGATAATTATCTAATTCTATAATATAATCCATTATTGTAGTTTTCCCATCAGGTGGAATAAAAGATAATTCACCTTCACGATTTAACCATCTATCAACACTAATACATTTATGAAATGAAGGAACACCTAAATAATGACCATTTAAATTTAAATCTAATAAAATATCTGGAATACCACTTAAATAAGATGTAAAATCAATTGAACCTTTTAAAGTAGCCATTATTGGAACCAAATTATTTGAATCATTTCTTCTTTTTTTAGAAGAAGGTTGAGATAAAACAATATTAATAGTTTCTTTTAAATCAACAAATAATTCATTTTGGGTGTATTTAACATCTGAGCGTCTCCATGGTACTTCTATATGTTGTTGTTGTGGTGATAATGATCTTGGAGATGTTGTATTAAAAGGTCTCATGTAATTTTTAGCAATTTGATTAGTTGTTGATAATATTTTTGAACCAAAAGAATCTCTATATGGAACTAAATCACGTAAACTATTAATATCAGTGATATATGGGAATCCAGCTTCAACAATTTCTTGCATCAAATTACACATAATATCATAATTAGCTTCAAGTTTTAAACTATTAACAGGAGTTCCAAAAAATTCATGTAAAATTTCAATCAAACTTTTAAAAAATGACAACACCTCCACTGGATTGATGATGTCTTCTTTTGGTATAACAGTTTTAGCTTTATACATTTTCTCATCAGATTGATCAGGATCATCATATTCATCATATTCATCATCAGCAACTTCTTCACCTTCATTAAAAGATTTTAATTGGACATCTTCAACATTAACGTTTTTTACAACAAGCCCATAAATCTTAATACGATCCAAAGTAGAAGTCACGATTGTATAATATGCAGATATATCAAACACAGAATCATCATTACCAGCTTTTTTATCAATCCCTTTAATTGAAGATATGATTGTTTTGTAAGTTGGCGCTGAAGATGAAGGATACTCAAAAATCAAGTTACTATTTAAAAAAAAAAAGTGTTAATAAAAACTTTAAAGGCAATAAATTCATATAAAATACTCTCTTTCATCCGCTAAGTAAATCCCTTCAAGACGACACATAATTCTTTCTAATTTGTTTTGTTGTTGTTGATGTTTGTTTCTTGAATTTTGTTTTTGAAATCAACCGAACACCAGAATATTATTATTATTATTATTATTATTATTATAGAAAGGATATATAGCAAAGAGATAACAAGATAAAGATAACTACAACTTCTCAATTATTACTATCATTAAATTATTAAAACAAACAAAAACTATTTAAGGTATTTGTAAATAACACTATCAAAGTCTCATTTATGCGAGTCACTAGAGTTGGAGTTGTTATCAACTTGAGCTGGAGTCTTTTCAGTAGAATCTTCGTCATCAGACATTTTTGTAATATCAACATCCAAATCATCAGCAACTTTTTCTTCGACATTCTTAATATCAGCTAAACCATAAACAGCAATTGTAGCTAAACCTAAGACACCTGCAACACAAGAGAAAACAAAAGCAACGTAACCTTTAGCAGTGAAACCACCTGGAACGTTTGGTGGTTGAACGTTTTCACCAGTTAAATCAGTCATGTCGGAGTTACCAGCAGCATTACCTTTAGCATTAATACTTAAGGTATCCAAACATTGCTTATGTTCTTCAGTTAATTGTTGAGAAGAATTCTTTTGAATATCTAAAGGAGCTTCAACCAAAATCAAGGCCAAACCTTGTTCCAAATGCCAATCAATATGACAATGGAAAATCCAAACACCTGGGTTATCAGCCTTAAATCTAATAACAATGTTAGATTGAGGTCTTAAGAAAACAGTATCTCTTAACATTGGGTATTCTGGGAAATCACTCATTGTTTCTTCATCCCATGGGACTGGATCATCATCATCATCAATAGCATGATGTCTTTCAACCAATTGGAAGACATGACCGTGCATATGGAAAGGATGCTTACCAGTATCGTTGTTGTTAACAACCAATTGAACAATTTCATCCTTTTCTAAAACGTAGGCATGGGTATTAGAACCATAAATTGCTGGGTTAGTGGCTTCATCACCAGCAGCTAAAGCAGTGACTAAAGTTGGAACTTTTGGAGCAACATAGGTGATGTTGTTGAAGAAAGCATAGTTAACACCATTTTTCAAGTTATCCATAACAACATCAACAGAAATGTTTGTTGTTGGGTTTTCATATAATTCAACCTTATTTATTGGAGTTAAATAGAAATCATCCAAATAAACATCATCTTCTAAAGATGGAACCTCAACAGTTTCTGGTAAATCAGCATCACTGTTGTAAATTAAGTAATGTGTAGAGTTGACAACCAAATCCTTTGGTTGTTTATCTAACATACCAGTGTCACAGTATTGCATAATAGCAAAATTTTTATCAGTTTCATTCTTTGTCTTTAACAAGAAAGTATAACGTTGAGCAGCTGTGATATAAATCATGTTTGTAGTGTTTTTTTCAACAGGAATACCATCAACTTCAACAACTTCCATTTCATGATCTTCAATCATAAAGTAGTAAGAAGTGAACCCACCAATGTTAAATAATCTAACTAAATAAGTAGTATCTGGTTGAACATTCCAAGAAACGTTTCTTGTGTTATTCATCAAGAAGTTTTGAGGAATTGGTTCAGCACCACTTGGGTTATAAACAGATAAAAAGGAAGGTAATAAATCATCAGTTAAATCATGATACCATTCAGTTAAAGATAAAGACATTTCTTCGTCATAATCTTCACCTTTTTTGTATGGATAATCATCATCTTCAATAATCATTAAACCTCTAAACCCATCCATATATTGAGAAGATGTATGGGAATGGTACCAGTAAGAACCATGTTGATCTGGAACGGTGAAATTATAGGTGAAAGTGGCGTTAATTGGAATTGGAGATTGAGTAACGAATTCAGGACCATCCATTTGGTTAGTACCGTGCTGGAACAACCCATGGAAATGTAAGGAAGTGTTTCTATCATCAAACCCGTTAGTCAAATGAACAATGACTCTGTCACCCTTTTTAACCCTAATATCTGGCCATGGGAATTCACCATTACAAGTAATGACTGGTCTTTCAAGATTACCATCTAAATTGGCTGAACCCCAACCAGTAGTCCATTTAAATTCATGGGTAGTTGGTTTAGCAAAAGCTAAGGTAGCAAACCCTAAAGCAGCTGTAGCAGCATTTAATAAGTTAACCATCTTTAAATTAATAAATCTAATCTAGATGATCAAAAAAAGAAAGAGAACAAGAACAAGCTAAAACTTAATCTACAAAAAATTTTAAAGGACAATTGTACCAACTTTTATACTTTATTAGTTGGAAGTTTGCACATTTTTTTTTAACGTTTTTATGTTCTGCAGCAACGCACATTAACAAAAGACTAGACTTGTACTTCACAAATTGGGACTTGAGACTTGTATATTAGGCCCTGGATGTGCATTAGAGTGACTTTAGTAGGGGATGGACAGTTGCTAGTGGGTATAGATGGAAGAGATATATAGATGGAAGAGATATAGAGATATAGAAATAATAATTTTCTTAGTTGTGGTTCACATTTAATTGATTTTATTTTTGTTGTTGATGGAAACCTACACTTAGTTTTTTTTCATACATCTGTACGAGAATAGTTTTTAATTGGGTGTTTTCTGAGAAATATAGCCAATCACCGTTATGGAAACCTGCTAGGTCCTTCATCAGATAGAACCCAAAAAATATGCTTCAAAATGCATTACAACGCACTGCTAGCACGCACTGGTCAGCCATAATTAAGCTTATTTCATCAATTGTTGACAGAGTCTTTTGAAAATCACAATAACTAGAAATCACAAACAATACAATTTGAGCAAATAAAGAAATCTTTTATATAATATAATACAGGCTACTGTCACATAAGATCTCAAAGAAACAAACACTAAAAGATGTTGTTGAGCAAATAATCAGATCTTTCTTTCTATCTTTGTTTGTTTATTGCTAGAAGTCAGCTAGTTAACTTTCTTTTCATCTATTCTGGTACTTTATAGACAACCAACACAACCAAGAAAGTATGCATCCTCAGGTCCTTCGTCTTCACCCGGATTATTCGAACAGTGAGTGAGCTAATGAAAATTTTTTCATGCTGAATTTTTATCGATATAATCACTTGGCTTTGAACCAAGGAAATTAATCGCGCTATTCAGGGCCCATTGGCCAGTAATAATCTTTGCAGGTATACGGATATCCTGGTATGAGTTACAACTTGAAACTAATCAAGTCTTGTATAGATCTAATTGATAACCAGATAAACTTTGACGGTTACTGTAAGACAATGTGATATCTTTGCTATTCATAGACCATTCATAGAAGTTCACTCCATTGGTATTAAACATTTAACGGAATGCCCAGAGGTGAATTTAACACCTTGCAGCTTTAAAATTCAAAGTTATCTGATTGATCAGATGAGAAAAAGGTCAACTAGACTAGTCCCATAAAAAACAAAAACATGCACCATTATGCACATCATATATAAAAATTGCATGAAATTCTCTATAACTAGTTAATTAGTTGAATAAAGTTCAAAATCTTTAGACTTGATTGTTTTAATTTAGCGAATCATAGATCTGGACGTATATATTTTAACTTAACATGATTCTTTCTACAAATGGGTCCTGAAAATTCATCTCCTTCTTTTTCACTGGTTATTTTATATGCCATTAATTGACTGACATTAGTACCTTGAAATGTAAAAATGGGTGTTTGGCCGCACTATTTTAATACGTAAATATGGTATGGAATAATGCACTAAAGAACCGATATTCTGCTGTAGATCTTTTAATCCCTTATAAATTAACAATGTTGGGTATTAAAAACGAGAAACATTCATATAATAGTACATGTATATGATTCTATTTATTACAACATGTATATGATTCTATTTATTACAATGTAAATGGTTATTCACTTTATGACATGAATTTCCTTGTTCATCATCTGTTGTAAAAACTGAAATTTGAAAACCAGACATGTACAACTTCTCATTAGGTTATCTGATTGGGCCTAACTTATATTCCACCAGCTCATCATGCATGACTTAAGAAATCATTGTCGATGTCTTGTGAGTTTGTTTTCATAAAATTCGAGATACAGATATATGTTGCTGTTTACATTACAATACAATATCAATTACATAAGCTTTAAAGGTCATCAACAATAGAATCATAATTCGTGAAAAATTGCACAAAAATTTAACAACATTTTGAAATTTCTTATTACAGCATATTTTTTTATCTTTTAAATCTTTACATAAGTAGTGATGGTTGAATTAAACAACCTAATTTGTCAATAACCATTCCGTAAACGGCTATTATCATGCATGTGACTTTATGCAAACTTATATAATCATAATTTAATCACGTGATCAATCAGATGACATATTTTTTCTCCCTTCTTCAAATTACATAATACATTACGTCATTTTAATGTATACCGTGTTTTTTTTATGTTGGGTACTTTAGATTTATTCTTTGAAATATAACTAGTTTTATTAGTCTAAACAGGCTTTAAAAGCTGGAAGCTGGTCAAGATGTCTAACATCAAGATTAATCAAATTCTTGAAAAATCATTATCAGTACTACGACAAACCGTTTCTAGAACTATTGCAACAACAACAGGTGGAAATTCCAATTCAAAAATTGTTGATGAACAAATTGTCAATGATCCTACATCTACTGGTGCTAATAATGGTAGACATTCAAGAGCACCAACAGCATTAACTATAGGTGGAATTATTAAACAAGGTTTGAAAGTTTTCCCATTAACTGTTAAAGAAAGTTTTATAGATTTTCAAAATCGTTCAAAATTAGAAGAAGCACAAGAAGAATTATTAAAAACTTTATCATTTTATCCATCAAGTAATGATCGGATTGCAAAAATCATTAAAACAGATGTTGGGAATGGGAATTTTATTAATGAATTAATGATTATGCCAAAAAATGCTGATTATTCAAAATTAAAACATTTTGTTATGATTCATGGTTATGGAGCAGGTTTAGGATTTTATCTTAAAAATTTTGATCCAATTTCAAAAAATAATAAAAATTGGTGTATTCATTCAATTGATTTATTAGGTTATGGATGTTCATCAAGACCAAATTTTAATTCAAAAATTTCTTTAGATGAATTTTTTATTGAAACTTTTGAAAAATGGAGAAAATCTAGAGGTATTAATTCAATGTTAATGCAATCACATTCACTTGGATCATATCTTGGTTTAAAATATACTTTTAAATATCCTGGTATTGTTAAAAAATTATTATTAATTTCACCTGCAGGAATTTATTCACCACCAAATTTAAAACATAATATACCAAAATGGTTTTATATTTTATGGGAAAATTTTAATATTTCACCATTTGTTTTAATTAGAAATACTGGACCATTTGGTTCATTATTTTGTTCAGGTTGGACTTTTAAAAGATTTTCAAAATTAAATGAATTTGAAAAAAATAAATTACATGATTATGCTTATAGAATTTTTAATGCAACTGGATCAGGTGAATATTATATGTATGAAATTTTAGCACCAGGTGCTATACCTAAAAAACCTTTAATTAATGAAATGAATAAAATTAGTTGTGATACTTCTTGGTGTTTTGGTGATTTAGATTGGATGCCAAAAGAAGCTGGTTGGGAAAGTATAAAAATTATTCAAAAAAATGGGAAATATGATACTAATTTTAAAATTTTCAAAAATTCAGGCCATCATTTATATTTGGATAATTATAATGATTATAATGAATATTTGAGAAAAGAAATGAAAGAATATGAAGAAAAATTTAAATAAAATAATAAATAATACATGATTTTAGATGATTTCATCCATTATTAATAACTATATATAAAAATGCAAACATAAAAAAAATACACTAGCAAGTGTTCAAGAGCAACAGTATCCATAAAAAAAAAAAAAAACTACAAAAAAAGAGAAACAGAAGAAACCGAAGCCCACTTGTCAATCAACCACTTGCCTTATAAGCTTCATCAACAGCATCCTTATTTGCATCCAAAATCTTCTTTCTTTGTAATTTTTGAGCTGAAGTAACAAATCCATTTTGAGGAGTCCATTCTTCATCAACAAGAACAATACCAGCTAATAATTCAATCCCATTTAAACCTTGAGATTTACCAGTTGAATTAACAGATTTTAATAGAGCAGATTTCAATTTTTTACTGTTATAAACAATATGAATATCATCTTTTAAATGTTTAATTAAACCTAATTCATAAGATAATTCACGTATAGCAGCTTCATTTGGAACAATTATACCAACTGGTTTAGCACGAGTTGCATCAGCATAACAACAAATATTTGCAACGTTAACATTTGAACGATAAATAGATTCCAATTTTTCTAAAGCAATATATTCACCATTTAAAGTTTTAACTAAATTTTTTTTACGATCAACAAGTAATAATTGACCAGTTTTAGTCCATTCACCAATATCACCAGTCTTAAACCATTTATCATCAAAAGATTCTTTAGTTAATTCTGGCATACGATAATATTCTTCAGTAACTGGATCACCTCTAATCCAAATTTCACCTTGATCATTCTTTGCAAAATAATTAGCATCTGGAACATCAACTAATTTAACTTCAATTGCACCAGATAAAGCACCTTGAACAGTGTATTCAAAATCGTATGGAGAAACAACAGTAGTATTAGCAACAGTTTCAGTTAAACCATAACCAATCAACATTGGACAAATTAAATTAGTAATGAATTTTTGAGTATCAGTTGATATTGGGGAACCACCATTCAAAACATAACGTAAACAACCACCAGTTGCTTGTTTAATTTTTTTAAAAATGACATGATCGATAACATAACTAGAACCTGGAACTTTCCAAGAGGATTGTTTATAGTTATAAGCAGCCCAAAATAATTTTTGAGTAAAAGCTGGTTGTTTCATAATTTGACCTAAAATACCCTTTTTAATAGTTTCCCAAACAGCAGCAACACCAACCATAATAGTTGGTTGGAATGCTTTCATATCACCAACACAATTTTTAACAGAGATATCAGAAATAGTTTTAACATTAGCATAACCTAAACAACCACCCCAAAAAAACGCAATCATTTCAAAAGCCAATTCGAAAATATGAGCCAATGGTAAGAATGCAATAACACGATCTTTTTCATTAACCAAATCACGACCAATGATAAAAGAGACACCTGCAATACCAGCGACAATGTTGTAATGTTTCAAGACAACACCTTTTGGATCACCAGTGGAACCAGAAGTGTACATGATACAAGAAACATCATCAGGTCTTGGGGTATGGACAGGTAAATCTTTGGCTTCTTCACCTAGTTTATAAACTTCATCCATAGAGATAACTTTGATATCAGGTCTAACTTCTTTAATTTTAGCAATAGCATCAGAAGCTTGTTGATACAACTCACCTTCTTGTCTTTTATCATTTGGATCAATTGGTTCAGAATGGATGATGTATTTAATTGCAGTAGCTGATTTCAATGGGTTAATCAAGTTTGGTAATAATGAATTATCAGTAAAGATTGCTTTAGATTCAGTTTGAGTTAAAGAAACGGTTAAACCTCGTTCACCTAAAGTATCATAAGCAGTAACGATTGGAATTGCTTGAGTTTGAGTAGCCATATAAGTTTTCATCCATTTATTTGAAGTTGAAGCAAAAATATGTAATAAATCAACACCATCTGGTTTTAAACCTAATTGAACTAAACCTCTACCATATTGATGAATATATTTTAAAACTTGGGAATAAGTTTCAAATTTATAATCACTTAATTCATAATAATACCAAGTTTTATCAACTTCAACTTCTTTACCATCAATCATTTTTTTAATTTTTTTCTTTTCTTTATGAATATCAATAATATCTCTATGACCCATTGCATTTCTATTACCACCTTTTTCAAAAGCTTCTAAAATAAATTCATAAACAGTATTACATCTATAACCAAGAGGTCTCTTAATGATTGGATTATCACCTAATCTAGCATTTTTTCTTGGAGCTGTTTGACCAGGTTGAGCTTCACCACAAGGGACATTAACTTGAACTAGTTCACCCATTATAAAGAACAAACAATCGACTCAATTGAAGTTGTAATTAATATAGCGGTAACGTTTAAAAATATCAGCAAAGACTTGTAACTCTTTTTAAAGAAGAATGTTTGTTGATTGACACAGCGGTTAATTATTGTACTTTATAAAGATTTAAGAAAATGTTTACAACTTTTTTATAAATTTTTTCCAAAAGGCCCGAAATCTTTAAAATAATGAGTAATAAAAAGGAGAAAGAGGAGAATATTTATTATGTTATTAATTGATTATGTTATTAATTAAATTTATAAATAAATAAATAAACACATATCCTCAGTTAACTCGTAATTCGTATAACTATTTTGTTTGAATTGCTACAATATTAGATTGACCTTAATGGATTGACAGATCATTGATTATATATATATGCGCAAGAATGGAAATAAATAAACACATTAACCAAATATTAGAAAGAAGATACTCAGGATAATCAACTACTTCAAGTTTATTTAAATATACACAATTATCACAATTATTTGTCTCTTCACTTCAATCTTTGCTATTGACATTTTAGAACACATTTTTCTAAAACATTGAAATGCGTGTTACTGCAAGTGTACATGTCAAAAAATTGTTGGGTTTTTCTTTCAACCCAACAATTATGCACTCAGGGAATTGTAAATTGGGTTTATGGTACATGAATCTTTTCGGAAATAGGAAATAAAAAAATAAAGAAAAAAAAAGTCACATGATGAATCACATGACTCTAGAGATTCATTGCATTACATAATTAATTACCCATTACTAAAAATTTTATATACATTAACTTTCTAATATTATAAATATCATTTCAAAATTAAATCAATGTTACTAAACAGAAAAAGATTATCTGAAGGACTAACAGTCACTTCAAAAATCTTTGTTAGATCCAGAAATGGTAATGCTACAAAAATAGTTAGAGAACATTACTTAAGAAATGATATCCCATGTTTATCTTTATGTTGCAATAAATGTCACCAACGTCTTTCTCCAAATTCTAATGGTGAATTACCAAAATTTATATTAAGTGAAACTCCATTAGAATTATTTGAAATTGGTAAACATTATATTGTTGTCGATACAAATATTGTTTTACAATCAATTGATTTATTAGAAAATAATTCAATTTTTTTTGATGTTATTATTCCACAAACTGTTCTTGATGAAGTTCGTAATCAATCATTCCCAATTTATAATAGATTAAGAACTTTATGTAAAAATGAAGAAAAAAGATTTGTTGTTTTTCATAATGAATTTAGTGAAGAAACTTATACTGATAAATTATCAAAAGATGAATCAATTAATGATCGTAATGATCGTGCTATTAGAAATGTTGCTAATTGGTATCAAAACCATTTGAATGGTAAAGTTAACATTGTATTATTAACTAATGATGTTGATAATCGTAAAAAAGCTACAAATGAAGGTATTAAATCGAAATCTTTAAATCAATATATTGATTTATTCCCAAATTCTAATGAATTTAAAGATTTAATTCCAATTGAAACTAATTTTGAAAATAAATCTAAAAAAATTAAAGATATTTTTTACCAGGATTATTATTCAACTGCAAGATTAATGGGTGGTTTAAAAAATGGTACTTTATATCAAGGTTCAATTAATATTTCTTCATATAATTTCTTAGAAGGTGAAATTAATATTCCAACATTCCCAAAACCTTTATTAATTTTAGGCTCTGATTCTATAAACAGAGCTTTTAATGGTGATTTGGTTGTTGTGGAATTATTACCAAAATATAAATGGAAAAAACATTCAAGTTTAGTTGTTGATGATGAAGAATTAAATAATAATTTAGGTGGTGATGATGAAATAGCAAATACTGAATTAATTTCTGATAAAGAACGTAAATTATTAATTCAAGATACAATTAATCATCAAAATGATACAAATTCAAAATTACAACCAACTGCAAAAGTTGTTGGTGTTATTAAAAGATCATGGAGATTATACGTTGGATCAATTGTAGAAAATTCTGTTCCAAAGACAAAATCTAATTCTACAAAAACTTGTTTTGTTAAATTAATGGATAAAAGTTTACCAAGAATTAAGATTAATACAAGACGTGCTAATGAATTATTAGGTCAAAAAATCGTTGTTGCAATTGATGCATGGCCAATAGATTCAAAAGTTCCAGTTGGTCATTTTGTAAGGAATTTAGGTGAAGCTGAATCTGTTAAAGCTGAAACTGAAGCTTTATTATTAGAACATGATGTTGAATATAGACCATTTGCTAAAACTGTTTTGGATTGTTTACCTCCAGAAGGTCATGATTGGATTGTTCCAAAAAATTTAAATGCACCAGAAGTTATTGCTAAAGATCCATTATTACCAAAAAGAGTTGATTATAGAGATAAATTAATTTGTAGTATTGATCCTCCAAATTGTGTTGATATTGATGATGCTTTACATGCTAAAATTTTACCTAATGGGAATTATGAAGTTGGTGTTCATATTGCTGATGTTACTCATTTCGTTAAACCAGGTACTCCATTAGATGCTGAAGGTGCTTCAAGAGGTACTTCTGTTTATTTAGTTGATAAAAGAATTGATATGTTACCAATGTTATTAGGTACAGATTTATGTTCTTTAAAACCATATGTTGAAAGATTTGCATTTAGTGTTATTTGGGAATTAGATGATGAAGCTAATATTATTAATATTACTTATAATAAATCTATTATTAAATCAAGAGAAGCTTTTTCTTATGAACAAGCTCAATTAAGAATTGATGATTTAAATCAACAAGATGAATTAACTAAAGGTATGAGAATTTTATTAAAATTATCAAAAAAATTAAAACAAAAAAGATTAGATTCAGGTGCATTAAATCTTGCTTCTCCAGAAGTTAAAGTTCATATGGATAGTGAAACTTCAGATCCAAATGAAGTTGAAATTAAAAAATTATTAGATACAAATTCATTAGTTGAAGAATTTATGTTATTAGCAAATATTTCAGTTGCAAAAAAAATTTATGATGAATTCCCACAAACTGCAATGTTACGTCGTCATGCACCACCTCCAGCTACAAATTTTGAAGTTTTAAACGATATGTTAAGAGTTCGTAAAAATTTATCAATTTCATTAGAAAGTTCAAAAGCTTTAGCAACTTCATTAGATAATTGTATTGATCCAAATGATCCATATTTTAATACTTTGGTTAGAATCTTATCAACTCGTTGTATGATGAGTGCTGAATATTTTAGTAGTGGATCATATGGATATCCAGAATTTCGTCATTATGGGTTAGCTGTTGATATTTATACACATTTTACTTCACCAATTCGTCGTTATTGTGATGTTGTTGCTCATAGACAATTAGCTGCTGCAATTGGTTATGAACCTTTAAATTTGGGACATCGTGATAAAAATAAAATGGAATTAATTTGTAAAAACATTAATAAGCGTCATAAAAATGCACAATTTGCTGGTAGAGCTTCTATTGAATATTATGTTGGTCAAATTATGAAAAATAATCAAAGTATTGAAACTGGTTATGTGATTAGAGTTTTCAGTAATGGGATTGTTGTTTTAGTTCCTAAATTTGGTGTTGAAAGTTTAATTAAATTAGAAGATTTAACAAAATATGTTAATGATTATAAATTTAATGAAGAAGAATATTCTTTAGAATTTAAACAAGATGATGGTTCAAAAAGATCTGTTTATGTTTTTGAAAAAGTTCAAGTTGAAGTTAGATCTGTTTTAGATAAAAATATGGGTAAACGTAAAGCACAATTGGTTCTTAAATAGATATATATATTTAATATATACTTTGTAAATCTATATATATATTATGTACTTGCAGTGGCAATATCTAATGCTTTTTTAAATTTTCCAATCAATTCATCTGCATCTTCTAAACCAATTGACATTCTAATTAAATCTTTATCAATATTATATTTTTTAACTTTATCTAATTCAGAATGATGTGCTAATTGAACAAAATTAGAAATTAATGTAAAATTTGTACCTAAACTTGGACCTTTTGCAACATCAAAATTATCATAAAATTTTTTAGCAACTTTTAAATCTTTGAAAACTATAGATAATAATCCACCATAACCTCCATTTGATTTCTTGTATAAATCATAATACTTTTTCGTTGAATCTAATTTAGGATAATGGATGGTTGTAATAACATTTGGATACCAATTTTCAACTAAGAAATCAATGATTTTTTCAGTATTTTTATTAATTTGTTGAGATCTTTCTTTAAAATCTCTTGAATTTTTTTCTAATAAAATTGCATCTTCACACCAAACAAAATCTTGATAATTTTGATCTAAATAATTTTGAAATTGTTTATAATATTTTGAAGATGGGTTTAACACCAAAGATCCAGCAATTGTATCAGCAGCTCCATTGAATAATTTAGTTAAAGATGTAACAACAACATCAGCATATGGAATGATATTAACATTAGTTGAATTACTAATAGTATCATCAATAACAAGTGGAACATTGAATTCATCTGCAACTTTTCTTAATTTTGGTAAATTAACAGTTTTTAAAATTGGATTTGATGGAACTTCAGTGAAAATACCTAAAATTTTTACTCCATTTTTTAAAGATTTTTCTAATTCATCAATTGATTCATCATCACAAAATCCATAAAAAATACCATATTCTTCACCATCAAATCTAAATAATTTAATAGAGTGAGCAAAAGACCAACCAAAACAAACCATTGGTGGTGTTTTAGTATTTGGATAAAATATTTTTCTAAACATTTCTTGTGCATTGAAAATTGATGACATACCAGATGTATATAAAAAGACATCTTTTGAACAAGTGCCTTCCAAAAAACTTGAAATTCTTGCTTTAATAGTTTCTTTAGCTTGTTCACCTTCTTTAAAAGTTGCTTCAGTCACATTTGTTGGTTGATTAGTCCATTTATTAACAGCATATTCAACTTTTCTAGAGTTAACAATTTCACCAGGGTATTTAATTGAATTAACAACATATTGTTTTTCAGATTCTGGTGCACATATAGCTGAGAATTCGACAAAATCATCAACTTTGATATTTGGAATGATTTTAATTTCTGGTTTTGGATCAGTGGTTGTATTTGCTAAAATATAAACTTTACATCTTTCAGCACATTCTTTTGTTGGAACAACAGCAATGGCATTTGGTTCATCAAATTTCTGCTTAATCAAATCATTTATCTTTATTAACATAGGATGTTTACTATCTCTTGGGTAAGCATAATCACATTTCTCCAAAACAGCTTCATTACCTTCAACTAAACCCATGGAAGTATCCCAAGTTGACAACCAAAAAGACACTGGATGTTTACAATCAGCTGGAATAGGAGCACCAAAACCATCTGGTATATTTAATTGTGAAGGTGTATCATTACTGGACATGTTTTCAGTCTTGATCTTGTTTGATATGTAATTGCGACTTTTCAACAAAAGTAGTAAATAGTGGGAGCGGGAGCTTTATGTACTTTTTAATGTCTGACATAAACGTTAAGACCTGCGTCAAAAATACAAAACTGGATATTACAAAAAAATCTCAAAAACACACTTCTGATGTTAAAGATTTTTATAAGAGCCAATAGGTTCAGGTGACAATCTTTGATTATTATGAGCTTCAATCAAACAATTTTGAATCACTCTGTATAAAAAGATTCAATCGAGGTGTTCAGTTAGTTATGGACCTATGGTCAGTGAAATCCGCAATTCAATATGCAGGTATAAGCATCTACAAGCATCAAAGATCAGTCTCCGTAACGTTTTAATGAGTAAATAAATAAGTGCTCTGCATCGAATGAATTATATACTGTTATTTAATTAGTAATACAACTTTTTGTTTCTTAAAGTATCCCTTAAAGTTTTAAAAACTAACAAGAATTGTTCAAATGTTCTCCATCAACTCTTTAACTTGATTCAATTTTTGTTCAATCTTAAATGAATGTCTTGCAAAATTTTTGAAAACTTCTAATGAATTGTAGAACTTTATTTTAATCTCAGGGATCTTTTGTTTGTTCATATGTAATTCTTTCACATGTTTTACAAAAAAATACAATAAACTTAAAAGATCATTACACATAAATGGTTCAATATCAGGAAACATCTTATATGATCCAATAAACTCAAGAAGTTTCCCCAAGATACTCAGTCCATCTAAAGTCAAATGGTTAAAACTATTAGGTTGTATTGTAGCATATTGATTAATAATAAATTGATTCAACAATAGTTTCACCAATTGAAGTTTGAACAATAGAAATAATACAGATGTTGGTAGTTGATTAACGATAGTATCACTATGGGTATACCAGTCATAACCAAATTTTGTTAATCCAAAAGAGGTCATTAGTTCATTCTTCCATTTTGTTAGATTTTCTTCTAAATGTCCGTATAACCTCACACAATGAAATTCATCTAAATCTTCACTATGAGACATCAAAGATCTAATTTTATTTTTGATATTAAATAACAAAACACTCTTCATATAACATTCTGCATGTAATTCCTCTGAATTGACTTGTCTTGATTTATTACTAATATTAAAACATCCTTGTGGTATTTGGACCTTTGACTGATCAATTTCATTCAATTGGCTTGGTTTTTTTATCAAATTTATTTGATATAATTCGTTTTCCAAATGAATGAAAATCCAATAAAGTCTCATAATTTCATTATCCTCACTAGGACTCTTTTCATCTTTCATCATTGCATCGTATAATAACTCACATCCAACTTGTAATTCTCTTGTAGCTAATATCAATTCATAACATCTTAAATAATAAATTCCTAATAAAAGCTGAATAGTAATAATTTCAATTGGATCAGTACCAGTTATCATTTTAATTTTTGGTAATGTACCAATAACAAACCAAACATAATTAAAACCAGGAGGAGGTGATGATCTATCATAATCATCATTCCAGTAAGAATCCACTGGTGAACAAGTTACTTCACCCAATGCCAAAACCAAATAATATAGACATATCTTTGTATTTAAACAGTCATTATTTGAATTTGATATTTCAACTGAAAGTTTCTCAACAGTCTCTCTACAAACAATTGGATACATTGGATAAACATGAGAGAAATAAACAGCTAGAAATGGTGCATCTAAAATACTCTGTTGATTGATATTTTGATTGATAAAATTTGTACTTAATTTCCCAATCATTGAAAACCTACCTTCATCTTTTATAGTTTGTGAAACCAATTTACTTGGTTTAATATTAGGAAGTTCACTTGAAAAAAAACCTTCTGAAGAATCATCAAACAATGAAATCATAAATGGATCTATTGTATCAAAATCAAAAGACAACAGAGTTTCCCAAATATCTTCTTGCTTATCAGCCAATGGAGTTTGACTATTCAATGACAATGGTGTTGATATTCCATTAGTACGTTGTGCTTTCAACTCATTCAACAATGAAGTAATATTAACCAATTTTTCATCTAATCCAACTAATTTTTCATCGATAAAAGCAAAATTTTTATCAATTTTGGAAGGTGAATTATCTTCATTTGGATTATAAATACATTCAATACCTTTAGCAGTACAGTTTGAACATGGCCTTTTTGTATCACATTTCGCTTTCTTCTTTCGACAATAATCACAAGCACTTCGTATTTTGGTTCTAGGTCTCTTAATTATTTTTATTTCACTGACATCATTGTTACTATTTCGTTTAGAGGTCATTATCTCTATATGATTATAACCTGTTGTTGGTATGATCTTCTTTTAATGTTGATAGTTTATGTATCTCGGGGAAATCTGTTCCTTTCCGCTTAATAGAATATAAAGAGCAACCTGTTAGATCAATAATGAACAAATTGGTTGTGGCATATGACCTGAACTGTGGAGCCAAAATATTAATTCAAACTCTTTCTATCTGAATATAAATGTCCAGCATTTTCTCAATTATAAAACTATTGTAGTTCAATTATCTCACTAGAATTACAAATTAAATTACAATGTCTTCCGCTACAATCTCTCCAAATTTGAAGTATAACCCAGTAAATGACAAACTAATTGTTGTTTCTGGGGGTTGTTTCAATGGTTTACAAAATCTATTTACTAAACAATTTAAAGATCAAGGTATTGATGTTAGAGTTGGTTTTGCAAATTATTCACCAGAATTAAAAGATGCAGATTTTCAAGATTTAGTTAAAGATGGTAAATTTACTGAAGCATTGGAAATTGCATACGATCCTAAGAAAGTTTCTTTGGAAGAATTGTTAGGTTTTTTTTTCAGTATTCATGATCCAACAACCCCAAACCAACAAGGCCCAAATGTTGGTCATCATTATCGTTCTGCTATTTTCACATTTAATGATGAAGATACTAAAATTGCTGAAAAGGTTAAAGCTGAGTATCAACCAAAATGGAATAACAACATTGTTACTGAAATTGCCCCATTAGAAACATTTTTTGAAGCTAATGAAGATTCTCAACATTATTTAGAAAAAAATCCAACTGAAAAAGCTTGTCCAAATCAATATGTAAGAAAATTTAATTAAATTTTACACTAGTGAATTAAATATATGACGATTTTGTTTATTATTAATATTTAATGTTTCTTGACAACACCAGAAGAATCAGATTTAGATAAAATATACTTCTTGTAATCGTAAATACTACCATCAAATTTTCTAACATTACCATCTTCACTAACCCAAATTTCATTACAAACATTATCAATAACAGAAACATCATGAGAAACCATCAAGACACCACCTTTGAAGTTCTTCAAAGCAGTACTTAAAGCATCTAAACCTGCAGTATCCAAATGATTTGAAGGTTCATCAAGAACCAAAATATGTGGATTATTTAAACATAATGCAGCAAATGCAACTCTTGATTTTTGACCCCCAGATAATAATTGCATTCTTGTTAAACCTAAAGTACCAGTGATACCAAAAGAACCTAAATGACGTCTATATTCTTCATCTGTTTTACCTGGATAAGTTTGAGATAACCAGTCAACAGCGTTCAAATTCAAATCCATGGAATCAACATGATGTTGTGCAAAATAACCAATTCTTAAACGTGGGTTTTTAGAAACATAACCTTTTAATGGTTTTAAATCATCCAATAAAATTTTTAATAATGTAGTTTTACCACAACCATTAGCACCAACAACAGCAATTCTTGATTCCATCAAAATACCTAATTCAACATCTCTTAATAATAAATCATTTTCAGAATAACCAAATGTAACTTCTTTTAATTGAATGATTGGTGGTGATAGTTGTTCAGGATCTGGAAATTTAAATGTGATAACTTTATCTTCTTCAGGAGGTTCTAATTTAGGTAATTTTTCCAATTTTTTGATACGTGATTGTGCTTCTGAAGATTTAGCAGCATTATATCTAAACTTATCAATAAATTGTTGTAAATGTTCTCTATAAGCCATTTGATTTTCATATTCTCTTTGAGCATTTTTACGTCTTTCTTCTTTTGTTGAATAGAAAGAATCAAAATTAGCACCTCTATAGTAATCTAATCTTTCAGAATGTTGATAAATAATATCAGTAGCAACTTCATTTAAGAATGCACGATCATGAGAAACAACAAGAACAGTAGCTGGGTATGTTTGTAAATAATTTGCTAGATAAGTAATGGATGGAACATCCAACATATTAGAAGGTTCATCCAATAATAATAAATCAGGTTTACAAAACAATGCTCTAGCCAAACTTAATCTCATTCTCCAACCACCAGAGAAAGAATTTGTTGGTCTTAATTGAGCTTCTCTTGTGAAACCTAAACCAAATAAAATTGATGCAGCTCTAGATTCAGCTTTATCTGATTCCATTTCATATAATTTTTCTGAAATTTCTTCTAAATGAAGTTCTAAATCATCACGTTCATTATCTAATTTTTTAACTTCTAAACTTTCTTCATCAAATTCTTTTCTTAAAGTTTCAATTTCAGCAATTCTATCATTAATTTTTTTTTCATCAGCTAATAAACTTTTTCTCCAAACATCAGCATCTAAAACACTCTGTATAGCTGTAACTTCAGTACCTCTTAATTCTTGTTCAACATGTAGAATAGTGATATGTTTTGGAACGTTTAATTCTCTTCTTGATAAAGCTCTTAATAAAGTAGATTTACCAATACCATTTTGACCAACCAAACCATATCTATGACCATAACTTAAAGTTAATTGAGCATCACTTAAGATTCTTTGACCATCACCGACATATAAATCAAAAGTATCAATTTTAATATCTTTAGATTTACCTGCACCGGAACCAAATTCAATAGGATTAATTTGTAAGAAAAATTCATCATAATTTTCTTGTGGTTGATCATTTAATAATTTTGAAGCTTCATATTTAACAAATTTATTATTTCTTTTTGCAACTTTTGCAGCAATTTTCTTTTCAGCTTTTTCCAATTTTTTCTTATCAACTTTAGATTCAACATGACGACCAGCATGTTCAATATCTCTAGTAACACCAAGTAATGCCAAACTTGTATTGATGTTTCTTTTATTTGCATGATTTTTCAATAAATTAATATCTAATAATCTTTTTGAAGTATCACCAGTCAATTCCAATTTAGCTTGGTTGGCTTTTAATTCAGCATCTAGTTTGGTAATTAAACCATCAGCTAATTTATTAATCTTAGCTTCATCACCACCAGCATTTTTCAACATATCAGAAATAAATGTGATTTCTTCATCAATATTTAATTGTTGACTTAAAACAGAATCTGTAGTGGCATTTTCAATATGATTGATATAACCAACGGCATAATCAGCAATAATAGGATCAATTGATGGAACAGATTGACGCACTTGTAACCCAATATTAGACATTGTTATTATATAAATGCTTCTTTATCTTATAATAATATTCAGAATTTTTTTTTTTTGAACAGATTTCTTTCATATGGAAAATTTTGAAAAAATCGACAAGACACGCTATTTTGGTAGATACACTCCATCAACACTTTCTTGCATATAAATGCATATAACCCACATATAACCCACATATTACAAGAAACATTTAAACTCAACATTAATTAGGTAATAACAACAGAAAATGTGGTAAGAATGACACAAGTATTGAAATTATTAAAAAGTTCATACAAAGTACATGTCTATCTTTTTAAAATAATTGGTTGGTGCAATATTTGCGCGAACCTGTTTGATAAACCAACTTTCGTGGTTTGAAAAAAAAAAAACCAAAACTAGAAAATCAAACTTTTAAAGGAAATAAAAAGAATAAAAATTAATCAAATATAACAATAATTAATTATGGGGATTTTCAGTAAAAGTGAAGAAAAGGCAAAAGAAGCACCAAATAGAAGCAAAAGAGAACATTGTTGGGATGCTCGTGATTTGTATTTTGAATGCTTGGATAAGATCAATGTTGAAAATGCTTTAGATGAAAAAAATTTGGATGCTGTTAAAAAGAACTGTTCAAAAGAAGAAGTTAATTTTGATAACAACTGTGCTAAGAGTTGGGTCAAATATTTTAAAGAAAAACGAGTTGTTGATTTAAAAAGAGAAAGATTTTTGAAACAAATGGAAGAACAAGGTGGTCAACAATTACCAGTTACTTTATCTAGAAAATAGAACATGTTCATTATAGTTTGCTGTCATTTCATTTGGTTACTTATTTATTTCTTTGCCCAATTGTGAAGGATTGGTGCATCTTTTTTACTTGTAAATATACAAAATTATATGGTTATTGAAAAATGTAGGAAAATAAACTTTTGGTCAACTCATAAAACTTTGAGTTTAATGATATGATTGGTTAAAATAGAACAATAAAACACAAAAATCAATCAAAAAACAAATTCAAATTTTCAACAAACGTAATTAATTTTGCATCATTTGTTCCAAAATTGAGAAATATTGAAGATCTTAAGGTGGGCGGCTAATACTAAAGATATATTAATAATTTAAACATGATTGAATAATTGAATAGCGTAAATTATTTGTTTACATCATGTTCTACACCCACAAGTATTATAAAAAACTGTGTAATATAAAACCATACTGAACAACCAGTAACACAATTATCACATTTAATGAGGTATTTTCATATTTTGTCTGGTGTCTATTGCAAGGGATACATCATATTGCATAAATATAAAGTGTTATTGGCTCAATCCCGACTGGGGTTTGATCTAGACCAAATTGATAATTATATTATTATTTCTGATAAAATAAAGATAAGTGATGGTAATATTGTGTAACCCATTTATTCCTATACAAAACAGTACACTCAACCAACACAAGCTCATAAACCAACACAAGCTCATAAACACTTTAGCTTTGTTTTATTTCAATTGATATTATCAAACACCTCCCGCAAGGACCGGCTGAATATTTGACACATTCGGTAACTAAAGACAGATCTGCAATTTGTAAAATGATGGAACAAAATCGAAAAATAAATCTTTTGTTCAACACCCATTACAAGCCGTCTCATCCGTATTAATATATTAAATTAACAAATAACAAGCCAAGGAACAACATTTCCAACTGAGGCTTTTTCATTAAATTATTTGTTTCCATCACCAAATGTTTTCTAGAAATTTGGTTTTTATGCATAACTTGCATAAATCTTGATATCAATGACATGTATTTAAAGTGGTACTAATTCCTCTTTGATATGTTTTTATAAACTATTAAAATATAATAACAAATAATTATTTCACTATGGCTGGTAACGAAGCTGTTAAAATTAACTCTGCAAATGTTGATATTGGTATCACATCTCATGGTTCAGATTGGTATTGGACTTGTTTCTCTGTATTTGGTTTAATGGCCATCATTCATGCTGGTGCATATATCTATTTTACTAAAGGTAATAACAGATTCAAATCTTTATTACATGTTGGTCCTTTAGCTGCTTCTGCTGTTTTAGCTTATACTTATTTCACATTAGCTTCAAATTTGGGTTGGACTTCTGTTAAAAGTGAATTTAAGCATGTTGAAATTGGTGATAATAATAGACAAATCTTTTATGCTAGATATATTGGTTGGTTCTTGGCATGGCCAACCTTGTTGTTATCTTTTGAATTAAATATTTTGGCTCAAGATGTTTTAACTAATGGTGATTTGATTCATTTAGCTCAAAATTTATTTTTACAAGTCACTTCCATTGAAGTTTATGTTTTAGGTTTATTAATTGGTTCTTTAATCCGTTCTACTTATAAATGGGGTTATTGGACTTTTGCTGCTACAGGTGAATTGTTTTTCTTATTCATCTTTTTATTACGTCAATTAAAAATAAAACAAAGTGGTTGGTTAACAAAGATTTCATTAGCATTTTTCACTATTGTTTCTATCTTATATTTGGTTTGTTGGGGTTTATCAGAAGGTGGGAATGTTATTCAACCAGATTCTGAAGGTGTCTTTTATGGTGTATTGGATTTAATTAATTTCTGGTTAATTCCAATTGCTTTGATCTGGGATTCTAGAAACAATGGTTCTTATATTGGTGATTCTACAGATCATGTTCAAGACATTGAAAAACAAGCTGTTCCAGATATTAGACATTCTGGTGAAACTGAAGTTCATGAACCTTCTGAAGAACCAATTCAAACTATTAATTGATTGATTTTTTGATCCTTGGACAGCTTGTTTTTTTTTATTAATTAGTCCATGACCGCTATGAATAACGAATTGATATGATTATTGATTTATGATACCATGAATTATGAATACTTTCTTTTTTTTCCTTTTAATAAATAATATTTAATACTGATTTGTAAATTAGGTAAAATTTTCCGATGGAATTATTTTTTTTATCTTGCATCATCAAAATATTTTCCGCTTTTTAAAGAATCCATTATCAAGATAATTGATTAATATTTAAACATTTCAACATTTAAACATTTCAACATATGGAACTATTTAAACAAAGAATAAAGTATAGTACAATTTGTTATTTTTGATCTTAACAAAATGTTTTTACGTTATTATTCAACAGCTGCAGGGCAATCATTAAAGATAAAGCGACTTGAACCAAAATATATTAAACCATTCTCAGATTTTTTAACAGATACTTATAAAAGGAAGCATGATTATTTAAGAATATCAATCACAGAGAAATGTAATTTGCGTTGTCTTTATTGTATGCCAGAAGATGGTGTTCCATTACAACCAAATGATCAATTATTATCAACAAAAGAGATACTAAGGCTTACAAATATTTTTGTTAAACAAGGTGTTAGGAAAATAAGACTTACTGGTGGTGAACCAACAATTAGAAAAGATATTGTTGAATTAGTTAAACAAATCAATTTAATTCCAGGTGTTGAAGAAATTTGTATCACAAGTAATGGAATTGCATTACATAGAAAATTGTCAAAATTAGTTGATTCTGGATTAAGTGCATTAAATTTATCTTTAGATACATTACAAGAAGGAAAATTTGTTTTAATTACAAGAAGAAATGGGTTAAGTCATGTTATGAAAAGTTTAGAAAAAGCATTAGAATTAGGAATGAATAAAATTAAATTAAACGTTGTTGTTATTAAAGGTTTAAATGATGATGAAATTTTAAATTTTGTTAAATTAAGTAAATGGTATCCAATTGATGTTAGATTTATTGAATATATGCCATTTGATGGTAATAAATGGAATTTAAAAAAAGTTATGAGTTTTAAAGAAATTTTGAATATAATTAAATATGAATATCCTTTAATTGAACCTATTGATGCAAAACATGGTGATACTGCTAAACATTATACAGTTCCAGGTTTTAAAGGTCGTATTGGATTTATAACATCAATGACTAATGATTTTTGTGGGACTTGTACAAGATTAAGATTAACTTCAGATGGAAATTTAAAAGTTTGTTTATTTGATAATAATGAAGTTTCTTTAAGAGATTTTTTAAGAAATGGTGCTAATGATGATGAAATTTTGAAATTAATTGGTGATACTGTTAAAACTAAAAAGGAAAAACATGCTGGATTAGATGTTTTACATAAAATGAAAAATAGACCGATGACCTTAATTGGTGGGTAATGTACATTAAAACATTTTGTTTTTTTGTTTAAAAAATAAAACTAATATCTTTTAGGTAATATGAGTCCTGTTAATTATTTATACTCTAGATATTATAGTACAAAATTAACTCATGTTAATTCTTCTGGAGAGGCTAATATGGTTGATATTAAAGACAAAAAAATAACTCATAGGCGTGCAATTGCAATTGGATTTATTAAATTTTCAAATTCTATTGCTATTGAACAAATAGAAATGAATAATAATAAAAAAGGTGATGTATTAAGTATTGCAAGAATTTCAGGAATTATGGGTGTTAAGAAAACATCAGAATTAATTGTTTTATGTCATCCACTACAAATCACCAAAATTAAAATTGATGCAATTGTTTTAAAGCCAAGAAATTCTATTAAAATTCAATGTGTTGTTGAATGTAAAGGACAAACTGGTGTTGAAATGGAAGCTTTAACTGGTGTCAATGTTGCTTTATTAAACGTTTATGACATGTGTAAGGCTGTTGACAAAAAGATGATTTTACATGGAATACAAGTTATTTCAAAACATGGTGGTAAGAATGATTTTGATATTAATGATTCTAGTTCTACAGATTCAAGATAATACAAATCTTATGTCTCAAACTCTTTCCAGGTCTGGACCATTAATCCAAAAATGTTTGTTTCAGATTCCTAAAAAAATTGCCTTGTATGACTGTCATTCAAAATGAGGAATACTAAATATAGATAATTGAAATAACTGCTTATTAAATTATATACGTAACATCTGAATAATAAAGTTGGGATAAATTCTAAACCTGTAATTTGTTACAAAAATTGTAAATTTCTTTATTTGGTAAATCAAAAATATGTAATTAAAGCTCAAATGATCAGTTTTCCATAAATTTCAAATATTTTTAAAATTCGGAAGGGATTTGAACCCATAATACTAATCCATATAAACAGTCATTTTTGGTATTTTTGGAATTACCCGATGTAGTAATTTAAAGATCCGAATTCCATCTAAACTCAGAGAAGAATCGTGTTGTTGTTGTTCAAGAAGCAATGCATAATAGACACTAAAGGTCTAAGGGCATTATCCTGCACAATCATCAATACTCCCCCAACAAAGTACTCCAGGGGGAACATTCAAATTTATTGCAACTAATACCTTAGTACATGTTGCTTTGAAAAATACGTAACTAATAGTAGTTCTATTAAGTTCCTGAAAATTTAAGACCATCTTTCTTGCTCAACGTGAAAACCCCTTTGGATGTTTTGTTTTTGTCTTTGAATTCTAATAATAGGGATTAGAAAATTAGTACACCTGCGTTATGTTGCATAGAAGAATAGACATGCAGAAGAAAGAAAAATTGTATAAAAATTTTTTAACAAAAGAGAATGATTTGAGTAATGGTTAGTATAATCATTAAAAGACATAACTTTCAATCATATAATTATTTCTGCCTTTTTCACCCTTTTATATATATTTTGTTTCAAAATATGAAACAATATTTGGTAACTATAGTAAAAGTCTTCATGTACTAATGAAATTCTGCATTTTGCTGCAAGATGGAAACAACCACCTGTGTCATAAACATGGATAAAAAAACAGTACGAGACCAGCATTAACAAGCTTTTAGGTTCAAGAAGTTGGGAAAAGTATATAAAAAAGTAATGAATTCCCATTAGTTTACTTTTATTTTTTTTTATTCTTTAGTATTTAAACTCCAAAGTTCATTCGCTAAGACTTTTATTAAATTCAAATTTTAACTTTATAACAATGCAATTCCAAACTTTAGTTACTTTAGCTATTGCTGCTGTCGCTTATGCTGATTCTGATCCATTCAACTTATTAATTATTAGATCAGGTTCTCAATGGCATTTATCTTCAATTTCTGAAGGTTCTGATTCTTTAGATGTTGCTCAACAAGGTGTTTCTGCCACTGTTACCGATGATGGTAAATTGAAATTAGAAGATGGTAAATTTGCTTTAGTTCATCCAGATGGTTCTGTTGCTCCAGATGCTGAAGGTTCTGATGGTTTCTCTATTAAAGGTGGTTACTTGGCTTATAAAGGTTCTCAATCTTTTTCTGTTGATTCAACCACTAAGGCTTTATATGCTGGTTCTAAAGGTGATCCATTTGCTTTAGAAGCTGTTCAACCTGGTTCTTCTGAAGCTGTTGCTGATTTCCCATCTGGTGATGATAAATCTTCTACTGAACCAGCTCCTTCTTCTACTGAACCAGCTCCAGCTCCAGAACCAACTACTCCAGCTGTTGATAATGGTACTACTCCAGATAATGGTACTGTTACTTCTACTGTCCCATGTTCTTCTGACCATTGTGTCCAACCACAACCAAATGGTGCTATTAGATATGGTGCTAGTGCTGCAGGTTTATTAGCTGCTGCTGCTGCTTTGTTGATCTAAGTTAATTAATTAACAAAAGTTTTTAACAATATAATGCTATAAAAGCCCAATTATTTTTCTAGTTTTAAATGTATTTTATTGAAGGTTTTCTTCTGTATTTCTTAATATAAACTTTATTGATATGTTTGTAGATGGATTAACCTATGCAGTGAATCTACATATATCTAGTTGATTGCTAGTTTCACATTATTTATAAACACAAACCACGAGATTATGAAACACACCCAAAGAATTATATAAATAATCATGTGATTGACAGTATAAGTGTGACAACAAGAAAAACTAAAAACACAAATATCTTCATATAGAATTTACACGTGTGTTTCTATTGAATAAGTCTCCTATTTTCTATTAAATAAGTCTTGTTATACCTCATATCGTTCTTTTGATCAGTTGCTAAATTATTAGTAACAGAAATTCAGACTAAAAAACATCCAATTAGAGTTTGAGATTCAGAGACACTAAACTTTATTGGTTAAAGAAAATGTAGATCTATCTTTCCATTAATCTCTTGTGTGAATATTGTTTATATATTTATTTATATATTTATTTGTTGATTTCTGTTTATTTCTTTGTTCTATTAGGAGTTTATATGCAGTTATTTGCAGATCCATGCACTAATAAACCATTCCATAAAATTAATTGGAAGAAAATTTAAACATATCTGTAGGAACCAAGTGGTTGGCTTATGCAATAGATACATTAACTTACATATTATCATTAGCATTTCTATAATTAATTACGTGCAGAGAACTAAAAAAATTATACGATATAAATGATATAAATGATATAAATGATAATTCCTCATGAAATATAGTTATCATACAACTATGAATTTTTTAATTTTTTTATTTTTATTTACAGCGGTATCATTACCAACAAAACAATTAAAAGTTTCTTTAATTGCTTCAAAAAAATCTCATCAATTAAATTCAGAAACTGTTAAATTAATTAATGATGAATTATTTTTAATAATTCAAGATACTTTTAAATTAATTCAAATTAGAGATGAAGATAGATATAAAAATAAAGTTGATGGTTGGTTTGAAGCATTTTTAACTAATGAAGGTAATTTAGAAATCCCATATATAAATAAAAGACTTATAATAGATCCATATGATAAAAAATTGAAATTAATTAAGCGCCGGCCAAATGAAATTCCAAAATCCATTATTGAACAAGATATTGCTGAATCAAATGAAATTGAATTACTTGAACAAGATTCTTCAGCTTTATTTTCTATTAAAAATGGGAAATTAATTCATAAAAGTTCATCTTTATTTACTATTTGTCCTAATACCCCAAATCAATATAATATTCATGGCGGTTTAATTGATTGTGAAAATGGTATTCAAAATATTGAACTTGAAGTTTATAATCAATTAGGAATAATTGCTAAAGATTTTGATGCACCAGAATTTGTTTGGTGAGCTTCTACATTTTAATTATTTTTGCATATATTAATCAATGACTATGTTCATACATTGGTAATTGTAAATATTCTTCATTTAAATAAATAGGATCTTTACTAAATCCAAATATTTTATAATATGATAAAGATGAAGATAAAATACCAATTAAAGATCCAGCAATAATATCAATAAAAGAATGTCTATAATCTTGAGTTCTTGAAATTGCAATAAAACAAGCTAAAATTTCAGGAATTAATACACTTAAACTTTTATAAAGTTCAATTTTTGGATTAAAAAATTCAATTTGAAAAGCTAACCATAATGATAAAAAATTCATTCCAGTAAATGAAAATGATGAATGACCACTTGGAAATGATCTTAAACCTTCATATAAAAACCATTTATCCTTTTGAGTACAAATATCTAAAGAATAAATTTTTTGATTATTAATTAATTTATTTGGATCAGGCATACATCTTGAAATAAAATCAGGTCTTGGATAAGCAACCCAATTTTTTAAAATAGCTGTTAAAAATCCATTTATAGCTAATGAATATCCAAATGATAAAAATGTTGAATGTAATAATTGAAATTTTATACCTTTAAAATGAGATGAAATATTTGGATTACGTATTAATAAAAAAATTAAAATAATAAATGATGGAATTATTAAACTTATTAATAAAACTTGAATATTTGAAATTTGTTCATTTGAATTATATGGATAATGAAATTTTGTATTTGTTATATCAATTTGTCTTAAAAATGGAAATGAAGATTTTTCTAAAATAAATGAATATCCTAATACAACTATAATAAATATCCAATCAAACCCATATCTTTTAATTGATTTAAACATTTTCTGATAATTATAATTTTATTAATAGTTAGTTCTCGTTTTGTTGATATGTTTTTTTAAGTTTTTTTTCGCGAACTTGTTTGATAAACTACAATGATTACCTAATCATTAAATCACATTTTATCATTTCTATTATCTATAGCTATCTCAATAAATCCTCCAAAGTACTTCTTAAATTTCTAATATGAAAATCATCAGTTTTAAAAGTTTCAAATTTAACATCATTAATTTTTATATCATTAATATTATTTTTAATTAATGGAGGTTTTGAAACTGCACATAACCAAATTCTTGTTTTATAAATTTTAAATAATTCTTTAATTAAATTTCTAAAATCTAATCTTATATTTGAATAATAATAAAATGTTAATTTTTTTTGATCAAATTGATATTCTGAATTTAAAATTATTAAATTTCCATTTAAATTATTTAAATTTGAAATTTTTAAAATTGAAGTTTTAAAAGATTTTATTTCTTCTAATAATTTAAATTGTAAATTTGAAATTTCTTGAATTGTTGCAAATCTTAAAATTTGTTTTGTTGGTATTTGAAATTGAGTTTCTTCATCTAAAATTCCTTGTCCATTAATTAAATCATCAACAGTATTTGAAATTTCACTAGTTGTATTTCCAATATAATTTATTGATTGAACATGTTGTCTTTTTTTTAAATAATTAATTAAAATTGCAACATCTAAAGATAAAGAAGGATCTAAAATATAAACTAAATCTTTCCCACGATCACCATCACAAATAACAACATCATTTTGTTGTAAATATAAATTTGAATTTAATGGAGTTGATAATAATTCAAATTTTCCAGATTTTGTTAAAACAAGAACTAAAGGTTTAATTAAATTAAATAAATTATTTAATTTTTTTAAATTTAAAACAATTTTTTGTAAAAAATCATTTTTTTTTAAAATTTCATTTAATTCTTTATAAAATTTTAAAGAAGATTCAACAGCAAAATAATTCCAACATTTTTGATAATTTTTTTGTAAAAATGATGAAGTTATTAAAAAATTTCCATTTAATATTAATCCATTTTCTAATTCTAAATTTGGTTTTTTAATTAAATTTTGATCAGGTAAAAATTGAATTGAAGGTCTTCTTGATCTAAAATCATTTAATAAATTTGGAGTGAATTGATTAGTATTATAATTATCATAAGGATTTGTATAAGATTGTTCAGCAGCAAAAGAAGGTCTTCTTGAAGAAATATTTGAAATTCCACCTTGAAGTTCTAAAGGTAAATTAAAAGAATTTGGATTTATATTCATTTGATTATTTTGATTATTTTGAAAAGGTTGAGTCATTGGTCTATCATTATCAAGTGAATATAAAAAATTATTATAATTTTGATTATTTGATAATCCATTTAATTTTGAAATTAATAAATCTGGAGAAATTTGATCTTGATTTGATTGAAAATTTTTTGAATTTGAATTATTCCAAATATTGGTATTAGAATCAGTAGTACCTTCAAAATTATCAAAGTTCCACATGATTTGAATATGTTTATAAAAATGAATAGATGATTAAATTAAATCATACCAGACCCTTTTCAATTATATCGTAAGAAAAAAAGGTTGAAAATTAAAAAATCCGGGGTCAGTGAAATGTCTTGGAGACAAATGGATATGTATGTAGATGTAGGACATTCGGGACAATTAACAAAGAGAATGGGACATAGACAAATAAATGTTCAGGTGTTTATGTTAGTAAGCTAATGTTATGTAATACAATTAATATGTAACTGATGTATGGATGTTCTGATTTTATTTTGTTTGATTTGCCACTGAAAAGTCTTATGCGGTGCTGTTTGAGTTAAAAAATTGGTCACACTGTGAATGACACCTCATGATCAATTGGTTTATAATTGATCAATTGGTGTTATAATTTAATGTTATAATATAAAATTTAATGTTATTTGTAGTTTTATTTGTAGTTTTATTTGTAGTTTTATTTGTAGTTTTATATTGTTATTTGTATCTTTCCATTTCTACGTATTTTCATAAAGAAACAAAATATCAATAAACTATATGAAACAAATAAGTATTGGTTATAATGAACAATATATAAATATATATTGATATTGATATATTGATATTGATTTATTATGTCATACGTGTAATTGGTGTCCAGGTTTTTTCCCTTAAATAATTCGTGTTGAAATTTAAAGATTTAATCAATTTAATAAACATATATAAAAGTAATAACAATGTCAGATTCAGAAGCTCAAGATACTAAACCAAATTTGGAAGAAAAACCAGATGTTAAACCAGAAACTCATATTAATTTAAAAGTTAGTGATGGTACAAGTGAAATTTTTTTTAAAATTAAAAGACAAACTCCATTAAAAAGATTAATGGAAGCATTTGCAAAAAGACAAGGTAAATCATTAGATAGTTTAAGATTTTTAAGTGAAGGTCAAAGAATTAATGGTGATTCTACTCCAGATGATTTAGATTTGGAAGATGGTGATGTTATTGAAGCTCATCAAGAACAAATTGGTGGTTATACTAATTAGTTAATGAAAATTGTTTGTTGGCGGTAACCTGTAGAACCCTAATGAACCCTAAAAGCATCATCATAATCAAGTAAAACCAAATAATTTCCTATATTGATTCTTTACAATCCTAAATAAGTAATTTTATAACATATTGAAACATAAACAAATAAATAATAAAAGAAGTTGTAATTACAATTTTATATTAATATGTTGTCTTTAATATTTGTTTTGATTTTATAACTTTTGTTATTGTTTATATTAAACTATAGTAACATAAACTAAATATTACATTAATACTTAAATTTCCATAACCATTTGTTTTTAGTCATATTTGTTTAAGAAGTACCATGCAACTATAACAACTAAAGAATGAAATAAAATAAAATAAAATAAAATAAAATAAAACAGAATAATCAGAATAAAGTAATCCAATCAGAATCAATAGAATAGAATCAATAGAACCAGAATCAATACAATCAATTGAATAGTAAATCAACACGTAAATTTATTCATCAATTTTCACCTAATTTAAACGCGATTTCTTAAAAATTAATTTTACGCGTCAATTTTTAATTTCATCCCTTTAAACACGAAATTAATTTTAAAATGCTACAGTTTTTAACATAAACACACCAACTTTTTTTAATTTCAAAATGTAACAAAAATTTAATATGACACAGATACTTGCAACTTCTTACTTATTGGAATTTCAGTATACCGCGTTTGAATTTATTTTTATTGTAAATATTCCTACAAACTTAACTTCTTTTTTTACTTTATAATTAATATTTTACAAGTCTTTTGGTATCTAACTATAGTCATTCATTAAAGATGTCATACCATTCAAGACAACCTTCTGTTGCTTCTTCATTGATGTCTTTATCAACTTCAACATCTTCAATGAATAAAATTGGTCCTTGGAAATTAGGTAAAACTTTAGGTAGAGGTTCAACAGGTCGTGTTGTTCTTGCTGAAAATATTAATAATGGTCAAAAAGCTGCTGTTAAAGTTGTTTCAAAAGCTGTTTTACAACATTCAAATGATATTGATGTTGAAAAAGGTCGTGATGCTGCTGGGTTAGCTTATGGTATTGAAAGAGAAATTATAACTATGAAATTATTAAATCATCCAAATGTTTTAAGATTATATGATGTTTGGGAAACTTCAAAAAATTTATATTTAATTTTAGAATATGTTGAAGGTGGTGAATTATTTGATTTATTAGTTGAAAAAGGTCCATTAATTGAACAAGAAGCTATTCATTATTTTAGACAAATTATTTTAGGTGCATGTTATTGTCATTCCTTGGGGATTTGTCATAGAGATTTAAAACCTGAAAATTTATTATTAGATGGTGATTTAAATATTAAACTTGCAGATTTTGGAATGGCGGCATTAGAAAATAATGATCGTTTATTAGAAACTAGTTGTGGTTCTCCTCATTATGCTGCTCCTGAAATTGTTTCTGGTAAACATTATAATGGATTTGAAAGTGATGTTTGGTCTTGTGGTGTTATTTTATTTGCTTTATTAACTGGTCGTTTACCTTTTGATGATGAAAATATTAGAAATTTATTATTAAAAGTTCAAAATGGTTCATTTGAAATGCCTCAAGAAATTTCTCCACTTGCTAAAGATTTAATTTCAAAAATGTTAACTGTTGAACCAAATAAAAGAATTAAAACTTTTCAAATTTTAAAACATCCTTTATTAACTCAATATCAAATGACTGAACATGATAAATTAGCATTTCAAGAATTACCAAAACCAAATTCTTTTAAAACTCAAATTTTAAATAAAGATCAAATTGATCCTCAAATTGTTGATAATTTAGTTATTTTATGGCATGGTAGATCAAAAATTGAAATTATTAATAATTTATTAAAATCTGAAACTACTCCAGAAAAAGTGTTTTATTTCTTATTATTACGTTATAGACATCATCAAGCTAATAATTCAAGTTTGATTAGATCTTTATCTGTTGCTAAATCTATTCATAATGCTACAATTTCTCATTCACCTTCATCTTCTTCTTCATCTACTGGTAATAAAACTCCAAAAAAAAACAGGCGTTCAATTGTTAGTGTTTCTTCTGCTCATAGAAAATCTGTTTCTTTTAATACAAAAAGAAGATCAATTAAAGATTCTAATGAAGTTCAACAAGGTTTACAACAATTACAACAACAACAAGCACCTCCAGTTCCAAAGAATTTGATGGGTGAATTCCAAAAAGCTAATTCTAATCAATATGGTGCTCCTGTTTTAGCTCCATTAGCTCCAGCTGCTCCAGCTGCTCCAATTCCACCTGCTCATTATCAACAATTACAACAACAACAACAATCTCAACAACAACCAATTCAAAGAAGACGTTCTTTAAGAAATTCTTTATTACCTTCAAAAAGAAATTCAATCACTTCTAAATTGATTGCTGTTTATGCTAAATTAGCTAATGATAATGATTGGGAATATATTGATAAAGAAGCTAAAAGAACTTCTTCTGATTTTGCAACTTTATGTGATGAAATTTTTGAACATGAAAAATATGAAAAATTAAGACAAGAACAAAAAAAAAAAGAAGAAGAAGAAAGATTAAGAAAACAAGAAATTGAAGAAAAAAGATTAGCTAAATTAGAAGAAGAAAAATTAGCTAAAGAAGAAGCTGAAAGAAAATTAAAAGAAGAAGCTGAAGTTAAAGAAGATGATCATGTCGATGAAGATGTTGATGGTGTTGAACATGCTTTTGCTCAATTAACTGGTTCTAAAGTTCGTTCTGTTTCTGGTCCTGCTAAATCTAATTCTAATGATCAATTATTAAATAAAGAAGAAGTTTCAAAAATTCAAAAACGTGTTTTAACAAATCCAATTCAAACTAGACCAAAATCTAAATTAGATCCAGGTTTAAATTTTGATTCTTCAACTTGGAGAACTTCAAAATTTTATTATGATGAAGATGATTCTGTTGTTGAAGCTATTAGAAGATCAAAATTTTTAGGTTCTAAATTTGATTTAAATTTAAAAAGAGCTTCAACTATGAAAAAACAAAAACAACAACAAGAAGAATTTAATGCTAATTTAATTAAACAAAAAAAAATTGAAGAAGCAAATAAAAAAGAAGCTGCTAAAAATAATGATGATTGGAATGGTCCAAAAAAAATTTCTGATGTTAAAATTCCTGAAGTTACAAGAAAATCTCGTCATTTTTCTGCTTCAAATAAAAGATTATCTGTTTTATCAATTTATTCAACAAAAGATTCTTATACTGATTTAGCTGCTAAATTAAAAAATATGCAAGCTGAAGAAAATGAACAAAAAAAATCAATGTTAGATGTTCAAGAAGAAGAACCTGAATTAGAAACTTTAGAAGAAAAAATGCCAAAAAAGAAGAAGAGTAATTTAAGATTAAGTTATGCTGATAGATTAACTGCTTTAGAAGAATCAAGATCTGCAACTACTAGTCTTGATGATAATACTAATAAAATTGTATTACCAGAATTACCAGATTATGAAGTTGCTCCATCTAAAAAGAAGGCTAACTTTCAAATTCATACTGATGCTCAAGAGGAACAACAGTTACAAAACCAACAGCAGCAGCAACAACAACAACAACGTCGTCAAAGTCGTCGTAGTCGTCAACAACCAGAAGATCAAGATCAAGAAGAAGTTTCAAAACCATTACCAAAACAAAAAAGAAATGCACCAACTGAACCAGCAAATGCTTCTATTTCAACCACAAAGATTAATGAAAACCCAGTTCTTGGTGATATAACAAATGAAAATAACAAAAGAAGTGCAAGTGGATCAAGTTTTTTTAGAAAATCTTCTGGATTTATGAAGTTGTTTTCTTCAAATACATCATCCAATACTGTCTCTTTGAAAACTAAAACTTTAACCACTGTTTATGAACCTGTTGAAATGTATCAAACTTTGGCAAGATTATTAACTGGTTGGAATGATTATGGTTTGAAAAATATTCAAACTGATAATCAATTATTATGCATTATGGGTGATATTTCCAAAAATAATCCATTCAAGATGAATAGTACGAAATTCAGACTATTTGTTAATCCATATGGTAAGAAAGGTAGTACCATTAAGTTTGAAAAATTAAGAGGTTCTACAAAGAGTTTTAATACTCTTGTTAGTGAAGTTGAAAGAATTTTAATTAGAGAAAATGTTTTAGCTTTTTCTGATTGAACTTATTTTCATGTTATGTTGTTAAGTATTTTGTACATTGGTGTAAATTAGATTTTATAAAGCTCTGTTTTTTATTTGGTGCACAATTTCCCTTTTGTTTTACATTTTTTTTTTTATATTAATGGTATTTTTGTATAAAACTATAAGACTCTTGTTTTTTTTAAATAAACTTTTAAATTTGAATTGCATCGTAGCTGCATAATCTTACATTATTAGAATTTTTTTACAATTTTATGATAACAATTTGTCTTTTATTAGCTCTAATATACATTATATAACTTCATTAAATAACTCATTTCTTATGTGAAACTGGTTTTTTCCAATAATATTGTTTATGGGTTTTTCTACAATTTCTTAACCCACTTGAACCTTTCATCGATGTAACTAATTTTGGTCTTTCTTCATCATCATCTTTATCAATATCATAATAATATTCTTCATCCAATGGTTTTCCAGCAGCATCTTTACCAGGTCTATAAATAACACCAACACATGGAATATGTGCCAAAACTGCTCTTAATTGAGTTCTAGATAATTTTTGAGTTAATGCACTAACTGTTTGTAATTGTTTTAAAGGAGTTTGAGATAATCTTGAAAAAGCCAAATGATTAGTTAAAACATTCTTAATATCTTCTAATGAATCAACAGTAGAAATAACAGCTTCAATGTTCAACTCTTCAATTTTTTCACGTGGTTGACGATGTTTCTTTTCTGGTTGTTTTGTAAGATCTGGTAATAAATCACGATTAATTTTTTTCTTTTGTGGTGAAATACCTGGTTCTGCTTTACGACGACGTGATTGATCGTTTTGTTCTTTGTTTAATGTATTTTGTGATTTTTGTTGTAATGGAGCTGATTTTTGTTTATCATTGGTATTGATAGAGGAGGAAGTTATGATTTTTTGTTTGATGGAGTTTTCTGTAGTTTTAATGGTATCAATATTAGATATTGGAATAGTTGGTGCAAGTGTTGGAGTTTTTGGTGCAGATTGTTTAGCTTTTTGAGTTTTTTCAATTTGTTCTTCTTTCTTGACAACTGGAACTGATGTTGGTGTTTGTTTTGGTGTTGGAACTGATGCTGGGGTTTGATTTGGAGTTGGAGTAGATTCAATAATCTTTGTAACTTTATGAACAGTCTTCGTAGCAACAACTGGAGCAGCTGGAGCAGCTGGTGTTGGTGTTGAAGCAAATGATTTTTCTTGTAAATCTTCATTTGATGGGTTTTTTATTGGTTTAACAGGCTTATTTGCACTTGATTGTAAATTTAATGGAGTTTGGAATTTATTATGAGTTGGAGTCTTTAAGTTTTCAATTTCTTGTAATTCATGATCATCTCTTTGTTTTGGTTGTTCTGGGGAAATTGAACTTAATCTATTCTTACTTAAAGTTGGTAATTCATCTTCAGTTTCAGAAATATCATTAGTAACAACATCAACAGCAGTGATATTATTTTTAATATCTAATTTCAAACCTTCAACATATGGAATAACCAATTTTTCACCTCTAAATAAAGAAATTTCATCAAATATTTCATCATCAGAAGATGCTTTTGGTAATTGTTGAAAAACAAAATAATCATCTTCAACTTGATTAATGAATCCAAATAATGGTTTACCCAATTTAATTAAAACACCATTATAACCTTGACATTTGATTGAAATTTCATCATTTTCAGAATCATAGCATAAAACTAAATGATGACGTGAAGCATATTTAGATTTAATAAAATGATCACATTCTCTTGATCTTCCTAAAGAAGTTGGATAATTTGGTAACAATCTAATTCTTAAATTTGTATCATTTTCAACAACTGGAGATGAGAAATTAATTTGAGATGTTGATTGTTGGGTTTTAGTGGATTTATTTGGAGTAGCGGTTGTAGTATCTTTATCATTGTTATCAGTAGTAGCTCTAGATGGAGATGAAGAACGAACACCAGTAGAAGAAGATGGATTTGGAGTTGGGAAAACACCAGCAGTGTTTTTCTTAGTATCTTTGTTGAATGGAGATTGAATAACTAATTTTTTAGATTCTTTGTTCTTATAATTGATGGAGCTGAATGGATCGTGTTCTACTTCATGATGATCCAGAAATGGAGAAGATGGAGGAAACTGAGTGGATGACATGGTCAATAAACTCTGTAATATGGTTTCTGTTCACGATATGTTCAGTTTAAAAGACCTAACGAATGTTTGATTTGTTGATACAAAGTTCAGATTGAATTGTAAAAGGTTTTTCTAACGCTCTACACGGTTTAATTTAGACGCGATTCTTTTAAATTAAAAGTAAACAAACGCGACGCGTTTACTGAAATTGATGGAAATTCATGAAAATCATGGAAATATTAATAAAGAATGGTGTAAAAGACTGTGAAAGACTGTCAAAATTGTCAAAATGGTATTAAAATATTTATTATCTACTTAATTATTGCTATTACACAATTTTTTCTGGTATTTTTACACGTTTTATACGTTCTACATCCTTTTCCTCTTATAACCCTACAATTTTTTAATGTGTTGTAAATAGGGTTGTTAAAACACCCGAACATCATTTGTGCTTTTCTTTGTGACTGTGTTTTTTGTATTTGTGATTTTTGGTTTGCGCCACAAATTTTGCAATGCGTCGTTTTTTTTTCACCAGCGACGAATTTTCCGGTTGGCGCAACAAGTGGGAAATTTTCACACAGAGGCAAATTGTAAAAAACAAAATTCAAACATTACAACCAAAATCAACAGTTGATAATACCACATATTAAAGATCATTAAACATGGGTAGTAAGTAGACTTGGATAAAATAAATGAGTTACATGGGATGAAAGAAAGTGTTATTGAGATATGAATTATATAACAAATGGATGAATTACACTTTGTTGATTTTTTTATTCAAAGAGGTTGTGGTCACTGGAGTTTTATTAAGAGAATTAAAAAGTTTTGAAAATTATCATAAAACAATCAAACAATATGAAGATTAAATCACAATACTACATTCAACAAGTTTCATTATTAAATTATATCTTGACTTTATTTCACCCCTATCATAAATTGGAGCAAATTTTTGAAAATACTAACAAATTTCTATAGAAGGTACTCCTTCATTCGGTAAACGTCACAACAAATCACACACTTTGTGTAACAGATGTGGTCGTCGTTCATTCCACATTCAAAAGAAAACCTGTTCTTCCTGTGGTTACCCAGCTGCTAAGATGAGATCTCACAACTGGGCTTTAAAGGCTAAGAGAAGAAGAACTACTGGTTCTGGTCGTCAACAATACTTGAAGAACGTCCCAAGAAGAGCTAAGAACGGTTTCCAAACTGGTGTCGCTAAGCCAGCTTCTGCTTAAGTTTAGTTTTCTTGTTATATTAGAATTTAATGGAAATTTTATCATAATTTGGTTTTGTAATATTACTATGAGAATTAAAGGATTATTATTCATGAACTTGTTATTCAACTATGAATTGTAGTATACAAGTTATCAGCTTCATCCATTGTTGCATATCTTTCTAAAATGTCTCGTGCCAGCACTATAACATCATCATCATAAGAAAATTCTAAGCCATTATTAAATCCAATCTCTGATTTAATAAACTCTTGAACATTTGAATCTGGTTGTAAATGTCCAATTTCTCTAGCTCTTTGTTCTGCCCATTTATTAAATACCCAACTTAATTTATCATGTTGTTTAACAATACTTAAAAATTGTAAACTTTCTGTATTTGTAGAATTTTGACTAAATGCAATTCTACTTAATGTTATCCATAATAGATGAATTGTATCTTTGTTAATAATTACATTTGAACCATCCATGATATCACTTGTAGCAATTTCCCAAACTAAATGAATTACTGTTAATAATGAAGAAATTAATTTGGATCTTAAATGTGTTGTATTTGTTCTTGGTGATTGAATATTATATTCTTGTTGTTTGGCAATACTAAAGAATAAACCTTTCATGACTGATGGGTTCTTAGAAAACCAATAAACACCATTAGGATTGTTTAATATTATTTGTTCAAACAATTGTAATATTGATAATTGAAGCATAATAACATGAAATTCATGATTTTTATTTAATTCAAATTCATTAATATCATTATTACTTTTATTTGTAAGATTCAATGGATAAATTATTTGAGGAGTTGTATGAATCGAATCATCATTAGCAAATAATTTATGTATTAATAAATTTTCAGCACCATTACCTAAACTTCGATTTAAACCATTAACCATCCAATTATATTTAAATTGAGAATCAGTATATAATAATTCAGTTAATGTCCAAATTGTTTTCAATTCTTTAAAATTAATAAAATTAAAGATATTTCCTGAATTTTCTTCTTGATTTAATGTTATTAAAAAATTCAAAATTTGAACAATATTAAAAGAGATATTAATACATGAAGCGCTTGATGTTGATAATCCAATTTTACAAAATTGAACCAAATCATAAATATTGTTTAATTGAACAATTGTAGCTCTTAATTGTTGCTCATGATTCAAAAAAGTTTGAATCAAAATTTCTAAAACATCAAATGCAAATAAAAGATTTAAATGATTAATAAATTCAAATTGAGTAGATTTTAATATCATTTCTGGTCTTTGTGTAATTAAATCATCAATTGGTTTGATCAAATGTAAATAATGGTTTATAATAAATTTGTATATGGTAATTGTAGTTTCAGTTAATGCTGTTGGTGATAATGCATTTGGTCTAAAGTTAATCGCACCATGAATCAATGATAATAAAAAAGGAATTGGGAATGAAGAATGTGATTTATAATTATCTTGAGGTTCAGCTTCCAATAATTCATTAATAAAAGTTAATAATGTTTTAATGAAATGATGAATCAAATCATCTAATCTATAAGAATCTTTTAAATAAAACATATAATTAGAAATTGAAGATGATAATGGAAGTTTTGAAGAAATTGGCAAATCTGTTTTAGTTGGTACTAAAGTTTCAATTTGACTTAAATATTCCATTGTAGTTTTTGGACAACCAACTATTGTTATTGATAAAATATAATCAACAAATCCACTATTATCATTTCCAATTGGTTTCATTTGAATAACTTGAGGCGGTTTTGATGTAGACTGCTGTGTTTGAGGGAAATTCTCTTGCTTTACAGCTGGTGTTGTTGGTACTGTTGTAGGATTTGTTGTGATAGTATTCGAAGAAACATCAGTCATATCAGCATCTAACTCTTGATCAATATCACTGTCCCTCTTTCTTTTTCTACTATTATTATTTCTTGACGTCAGTTTCCTCACTTCTGCGACCAAGAACAGTCTTTCATCATCAGCTTTCTTTACAGCAGCTTCCAATGCTTTAAGTTTAATTTCATTATTAATTCTTTCCTTATCACTTAAATCTTTGATTGTTTCCACTTCTTTTTTCTTCGATTTTTCTAACTCTTCTAACTTGGACCTAAGCACAGCAATCTCACCTTTAGCAATAGTTAATTGATTCAAATCAAACCCACTATTATTTTTATTGTTATCATCATCTAATTCATCTTCGCCATCTACTTGAGTATCTATTTGCTTCACAGGTTTCAGTGTCAATGCCAAAAATTCATCATCATCATCAAAATCATCATCACTGAACCCATCCATTCTTCACATAGACCACAAAAGATTCTTAAAAGTCTTTTATATTTCATTAAATAATGATTTTGTTGTTCATCGCCACTTTTGTTTACATTTTAATGTGGTGTTCGGATGTCATTTAACCGCTGAAAAATTTCCTGTCAAATTTTTTTTTTTTATATGAAGTTAACGAGTATTAAATAATTAGTTGAAAGAAAAGTTTTTAAGGACAAAAAGTATTCATAATGGCCCCAAGTGCATCTAATAAACCTTCCAAGGAATCCAAGGTATCTAAATCTTCTGAAACTGAACAAAAGAAAAAAGTTCTACCAGCATCTCTGGTGCCAGAAATTCCTACACCAGTTAGTTCTAAAGATAAAGATACACAACGATTGATTGTTGTTTTAAGTGCTGCATGTTTAGAAACCCAACTAGTTAGTCATGGTTCAGGTCAAAATAAGTATGCCTTGTTGAACTGTGATGATCATCAAGGTTTATTGAGAAAAATGGGTAGGGATATTTCAGAAGCTAGACCAGATATTACACATCAATGTTTATTAACGTTATTGGATTCACCTGTTAATAAAGCTGGTAAATTACAAGTTTATATTCAAACTGCTAAAGGTGTTTTGATAGAAGTTAACCCATGTGTTCGTATTCCAAGAACTTTTAAAAGATTTTCTGGGTTAATGGTTCAATTATTACATACATTATCCATTAGATCTGTTAATAGTGAAGAAAAATTATTAAAAGTTATTAAGAACCCAATTACTGATCATTTACCACCAAAATGCAGAAAAATCACTTTATCTATGGATGCTCCATTAGTTAAAGTACAGGATTTTGTTGAAAAATTAGATGATGATGAAAGTATTTGTGTATTTGTTGGTGCAATGGCTAGAGGTAAAGATAATTTTGCTGATGAATATGTTGATGAAAAAATCGGTTTAAGTGAGTACCCATTAAGTGCTTCTGTTGCATGTTCTAAATTCTGTCATGGTTGTGAAGATGCTTGGGGTATTTATTAGATAAGCAATAATACCACATGATTTTTTACATTACTACAACAAACACAAACACATAGTCTGTATAATATACATAACATCATTTGTTTTCTTATCTTGTTTTGTAGACATGTGGGACAAAAGCCCTTTTTACCCCACGGATAATAGTTGTTGTTGTTGTTATCTTGTGATTTTTATTCTTTTTTGATGATGTCTTTATGCAGGTTTTCTGCTTGTTTTATTACCCCGGACTCTAAATCTTTAAAATAGGCTAAAATAGCCTGATACCAAAAACTATTTAAACTCTTATTTTTTGTGTATTTTGTTACTTTATCATATTTCTTCATTCAACTTATTTTATTCATTTTAAAAAATCAAACTATTTACAATCATGTGTCAAACCTGTATTTGTGGTCTTTGCAGTATGAAATTTCTAATATCACTATACAACATTAATACTAACTATCAATATAGACAAAAAGAGCTGGACTGGATGCGGTAAACATGTTCCAAAAGTCATGGATGAAACTCCTGTTCAATATTGGTGAGTACTAAATCAATTTGATAATTGTTACTTCCTACTAACACCTTTTATAGGTGTACTTGCAGACATAACACCACAGAAGGTGTTGATACTCATTATCCACCAAAAGCTGGTACCGGGAGAACAAGTTTATAATATGCAAAAACAACTTGAATTGTACAAAGCGTTATCCTTGATATGGTAGCTTATAGGTGGAGTTATGTTTTTCTTTCAGTCATATTATCAAACAATATGTCCCACCGGAGTTTAAATTATGTACAAACATTCAAATATTTTATGATTTAATGATTTTTAGAATTAATTTCCATGTAGCTTTATTTTATTTAGATTTGGTTCCATCAATATAAAACATCTTTTGATCGTTTTTACAATGTTTATTGCTATATTCTTTCATTCCTAAATTTTCCGAGTCACGTGACTTTATTTTCAATTAACAAGTTAAAGGTACTTAACCATGCAAACTTATACAATACTTTAACAGACTAACAATGTAATGTCATAGAATCCAATAAAAACAATTTATAACAATGCACACTTGTTAAGACGCCCAAAAACTTTCAAAATAACCAACTTTTTTCAGTTTAATAAAATCGGTGTCAATTTGGTTTCTGATATGTTTCATAATAACTATGATATAAGCATCAAATATCCAACTTAAATGATGGTCATTGAGACATTGAACTGTTTCTCTAAGTTTGATCATGATTAAACCATATTTGGAATTGAAAGATAGGTTGTCCCAAGTTTGGTTGAACAAATATACAATATTTTTGATTCTTGTTGCTATAAAGATAGTTTTATTTAAAAATTCTTTAAAGAATTCTTTGAACTTAACTAGAGATTATACTTTGGACTCATGCCCTACAATAGATTCATATGCTTCGAATTTAGTATCTTTTCCTCATTATATTTCTAAGGCTTCTAATGAAATAATTTTGAAAAGTGTTTCTGAAATTAATCAAAAAACCATTGAAGCTTTAAATTTAATGATTACTGGGGCAGAAGCTATGATTATATTCTCTATTGAAATGATTATTGGTACTTATGCATGTCTATTAGTTTCTGCTGTTGATGGTGCTGTTGATGTTGCTGTTAATTCTACAGAGAAAATTATAGATTGGGTTAATGGCTCTTTAGATTCTATGACTGATGATCTTGAAGATAGTTTAGTTGATATTTCCAAGATTTTGAATAAGGCAATACATGGTGCTGAAGAAGTTAAAGATTTTTTCAAAGGTAATGATGATGCAGATTCTAATTCCACAATTTCAAAAGTTAATCTTACAATTGAATCTTTAAAGCATCTACATATTCCAACTTCTATTGATGATCAATTAAATTATCTAAAAGAACATGTTCCTGATTTTGAAGAAGTTAAGAATAAAACTGAATTGTTAATCAAATCTCCCTTTGAGTTAATAAAAAATAAATTGGATAATACAACTTTTTCCACTTATAAAAATGAATTATTTGTTCCTCCATTACAAAAAACACCAATTTGTTCAGGGAATTCAAAAGAGATTATAAATTTTTATAAAAAGTTGGATAAAAATGTGAACTTTGTTTCAAGAGTGTTTATTATTTTATTGATTATTGGCGCAATTTTAGTTATGATTCCGATAACGTATGAACGTTATTTATTTTGGCAAAAGTTAAAGTTTTTACAGACATCATTAAATGAAGTTTCTGATGATGATGTTAAAACAAAATCCAGAAAAGATCCAATTGAAGTTTTTGAAGCCATATTTAATAAAATTCCAACTAAAATTGGACAATATATCTCCAATTTTTCTTCAGATCATCTAATTAAACTAAGAATACGATGGGCAATATCATATGCATTTTCCACAAAAGCTACACTAACCTTAGGACTAGCATTAGTTGGTCTTATATCTGTTGTATTACAATATATCATTCTAGAAGTTTTATCTAAATCAGTTTCACATACAGAACCATTATTTAATAATGTGAAAGACCAATTAATGTCAAACTTATCTAATTCTGTTGATGACTGGGTATACTCAACGAATGATTATTTAGAAGCTAATGAATCAGATATGAACACTGATTTGTTTCATTGGGTTAAAATTGCTACTAAAACTGTTAATAATACTGTTTCTGCTTTTATTGAAGAAATGGATGAAACCATCTCAAAAGCATTTAATGGTACAATATTATACTCACCTGTGAAATCAGTTGTTGGTTGTGTTATCGAAGATAAATTGATCAAAATTGAGAAAGGTTTGACTTGGATTAATAAAAAAGCTGAGATTACATTACCTAGAGTTAATGAAAGTTATATTCTAGATATTTTAAATGATAATAATAATAATGGGACTAATTTTAAATTGAATAATTCTTCGAATGAAATATCAAATATACAGAAGGTTGTTGAAGTTGTACAAAATACAGAAGATTTGATGAAGAGCACCTTAAAGACAACGTTGAAACAATACAGGAAAAATCTGAATATTGAAACTTATATATATATTGGCTTAATCTTTTGTTGGTTACTACATTGCTTTATTGGATTGATTATTCTATTCATTAAAATTCAATTTGATAGGAGTCAATCCAACAGAGTTCAAGATAAGATTAGTTATCCAAAACCTTTATCAGATGAAGAAAAAAATAAACTTGGATTTCCTGATGATTCTTACAATTTAGATAGTTCATCAACACTTGATCAAGAACATGTTAGTTCCCTAGAACATAGTGATCATCATCACAATGAAGTGCAGGAAACACTACAGAATCCGTTTCTAGATGATTCAGAAAAGAATGATTTATCGTATAGTAAGATTTAATACAATGATTCGTTAATTTTTAGTGGAAACAAATCCTGTGTATGTTGAATTGCTAATCATTCATTGGACAGAGTTCTATATGTTGAATTGGTTACAATGTAACAATTGATTTACCTGGCCCATGCCGGTGTTTACATTTGATCCAAAGTAAACAAAAAAACATTAATACTCCGGAAACGAATGTTTAACAAATTAAATATAACTGTAAATATAATATAAATTGGTAACAACCGATGGTAGTACTATGATAAAGACTCTGTTCAACTAATTTTAAGATCATCTATATATAACAATATTATTTTTTTTCAATAACGATAATATTTATTAAAAATATATGGAAAATACTATAAAATATACAGCTCTTTCAAAGATCTATTCAACACTCATGCATTAGGTTAATATATCCTTGTATCGATTATATATTATTAGTTTTAAATAATTATATTAATTTTAATAATAATTAAATAATTATAATAATTTTTTTTTTTTTTTTTTAATAAGGAAGATATTTATTAAAATGTATGGAAAAATACTATAAAAGATAACTAGACAATTCTATAAAAATTTATTCAAGTTAGCTTAAGATTTTCTGATTCCTTAGATGGGTAAATAATAATATTAATATTTTTTTTTTTAATTTTTACACTTTTAATTCATCTTTTTTTTCTTTTTAATATACTTTGTCTAACTTTTTTCATATTTTGACTCAAAAATTTAAAATGTAAAAATCTTCAAATTTAATAAAACAAAATGGTTATTTTATTTAATTTTCCAAATAATGGTAAAAATATCTATCAGAAACATATATTTATTTGATATATTACACTACAAATATAAAACAAACTCTGTTTTTTACGTGATTTCTTTACCTAACTTAGCTGTCACTGCAATACGGGTGCATATTATTTATGCAGTGCATTATAATACTTGCAGCACGGAAAGTGGATTGGAAATGAAATTACGAGAAGAAAGTAGGATTTAAAAGTGTTGGAAAAATCAAATAATATATCATATTATATAAGTAATAGTTATATTGTTCTTGACTTTTTTTCCCCCCGTTTCAATAGTTTTTAAAAATCTTCAAAACCCAAGCTTTATATATCTTTACCGTATTTAGCAAAATTTCCTAATCCGGTTTGTTTACTTTTCGTCTGTTTACCTAAAAAAGTTTTTGGGAAAGATCAACAAAAAATAATTTGCACAAGAGGGTCTTTCTATTTCAAACTGATCCCTACTGCAAAATAATAACACTATCTTCACTCACTCATATTTTTTGCTAAAAATTACAACTTTAAGGGATATTTTTCCCATTAACAAGAACTTCAAGAAAAACTTGCAAACTAAACACTGGGGGAAAGGCCTGGCTGACACACTCACACAAAATATCCCAAAATGTCAAGAGTCAAGGAGCCGCTGACCACCACATTTGGTACTGATTCGATTAAGAACACGAAGAAAACTTTCAGGTCCCATAATGATAGAGTGTTGAATACTACAAGAGATTTAAGAATGAAAAAAAGACAAGCTGCTGGGATTGCAATACAGTTAATTGATAAATCCAATTTAGCTATGAAGAAAGTTGAAGAAAACATTCATTTAACAAATTTGTTGAAACAAAAAACTACTTCAATTTCATCCATTGATTCCAAGATTGATGATTTAACTAAAAATTTACAACAATATCATTTCTTCTTTACACAGCTAACTTCATTACTGATAAGAAGTGAATACTTTGAAGCACAGTTAAACATGCTTGAAGCACATCATCAGTTAAATGCTTTACGTTGTTCAAATGGTATGCCTGATCTGACTGACTGGAAAGATAGTGATCTAAATTGGAGAACAACTGAAGCAACTTTGGAAAATTTGTACTTGGAATATGAGTATTTGATGAAACAACTTGATGCTTTACCAAATTATGAATTCGATTCACAGCAACAGTCACCACCATTAAACACAATCGGTATATTTCAAGAATCACAAGAACAACAGCTACATAATAGTATACCAAATAATCAAAAGGAAGAACCAGTTTCACAAATCAAGACTTTACAAGCAAAATATGATGAAAATATTAAATTAAGACCAATTAGATGTGTATCAAAAAGATTTTCTGGTGATTGGAAAAAACTACAACAACAAAGTTTGGAACAAAGTACACCAGAAACTTCATTCCAATCTGTTCCTGAACCTGAAATTGAACCTGAACTTACAGAAGAAGAACATTTATCCACCAAATTACAACAAGAATGGGATGCCATTGAGAAATCATTTGAAGAAAGAAAAACATCAATCATCAATTTTGGTCGTCCTGTTAAACATACAAGATGTAATTCTTTACCTGGTTCAATTGAATCAAATGTTTTTGATTTGGCAAATATGATGGAAAAACAAAAACAATTACAATCTCAACAACCAGAACCACAACAACCACAACAGTTCTTCCAACATCCTTATCATAAACAGCATACTCAAAATAAAACTTCTGATGGTAGAAAGTTTAACCTGAGACACTTCTTTTCTCATGAGACAGGTTTGAAAACTAAAATTGAAACTTCAATTGAAAAACAATTAGAAAATAATGATGATACCGATAATGAATCTATAATTGTTAAAGATTCTGAAATGCTGAATAGCCCAAACTCTATGAATAATCATGGGTTCCCAGATATTTTTGGCTCTTCAACCCCAATCAACTCTAGTACAACCACAGAAGAAGACAATACTTCTATATTTGATCAAAGTACAAAAATTGATTCTTCAGTTATTGTTGAATCTAAACCTTTAATGAAATTAGATATAAATCAATTACAAGGTCAAACCTTTGAGAATGATATGTCTACTGTGTTTGAAGATGAAGAAATGGAAAATAATGTTGAACTTGATAAATTTGATATTTATTCAAAATTGAAAAGATCAAACTCTTGTGATAGCATTTTCTCGACAATGTCAAGAAAACCACCTCGTCGTGAATATTATCAACCTTTGAGAGACAACAAGGAACAAACAATGAGTTGGATGAGACAATTCAGTAAACTGCAACCTACTGTTAAAGAATCAACTTCTGCAGCAGTCATCACAGCTTCAAGAAACACTTCATCTGATTCTTTATCTACAAGACAAGTTCTTTCAAGTTTTGTTTCAAAACCTTCTTCAACCTCATCAATTTTTACTGCTAATTCCACAAATTCATCCAGTACTAATTCCAAAGCATCTTCAACATCAAACATTTTCCCATTTTCATTTTCCAAGAAATCAACATCATCAACAACAACAACTGGAACTGAACAACAAGTGTCACCTTTATCAAAACCTTCCCGTTCAAAAGTGGATGTACCTCCATTAGAGGCAACTTATCAATCTTTTGAACACAGTTATTCAAGTTCACAACAGCATAAGCAATGGGCTTTATTAATGTCTAAGTTTAGTCCAAACAATCTAATACCTTCCAGAACTTTGGTGACATCCGAAGTTGGGAAACCATTACCACATCAATTTTCACAGAGAGCATCAGCATCTTTAAAACATAAATCTAGTGCACTGCAAGTCAATAATAACGTCATCAATAGAACTCAGGCTATTCAAATCAAACCAACGAGAGGACCTAGTAGAATAACTTCTTATAAAAATCAGGCTTCAATAGAACAAGTTAGAGGCAGTGTTTCAACACTAACTATTGGTCCAAACAAATCCAAGTCCATAAAATATGGTGAATCTTTTAATACAAGCTCAAGTTTTGTGTTAAGTTCAAGAGTTAGTCATACTGCATTGAGAGATGCTTTAAATAATGAACAATTTGGTGATATTAGAGACTCATGATGTTTGATTTTGTACTTTTTAGTTTTATGATTTTGTTTTCTTCATAATACCCTTATTTGCAGATGATGTGTTTTCTGTTTTATATGTTTTCTGTTTTCTATTCTTTCTTTCTTTTTTTGCTAGAAAATTTATTTATTCTTTTACTTCTTTAATGAGTTTGACTTCGTTCGGTTTTTTATGTTGCGTTTACATTGGGTTTTGCTTTTAATATTAATAATGTGCTTATTTTTTTATCAATTATATAGATAAATTATCAATGCAATGAAATAATTAATACCACAGTTATGTAGTAATGTATAAAATATAAAAATCTATTCAAAACCTTTGACATTCAAACTCTTTAATCTGTTCTTTTTGATACCAAGCTTTCTAGCTTTTAAAACCCTAGCTGAACCAGTCTTAACCACTTTAGTAGAAACTCTATTTGTACTGTTGTTTTTACCTAATGATGTAATAGAAGCACCAGAGCTTGTAGCAACCTTATATGATGTTGCAATAGTAACTTCATTATTATTATTAATGGATTCTTCATGGAAAGATTGAAAGGATTTAATACCAGATTGATGTCTGAACAGTTTTGGGGAACCTTCTTCACTAGTTAAATCAATTGCACTAGTATTCTTAGATTTGATTGGAGTTTTCTCAGAAATACTAACAATGGATTTTTGTTTTAATGTAAAAAGATCATCATCATCACTTTCATCATATGCATGCTGTAAGGCAGCTAAAGTTGTGTTTTTAGCCAATTCATCATCAAAATCATCATTCAAGAAAGATAAAGTTTTGTGCACAGAAGCTTCTGTAAGTTTATATCTCTTTTTCTGTGTTGTAGTAGGGTCTTTATATTCATCTTTTTTCTTTTCAATAAATGGATCATCTTCATCTTCATCTTCAATTTCAGATACAAGGGTATCAGCGTCACCTTCAAAAGCAGTGGCAATACCACTTGCTTGAGAATCTTCAGTAATAGTTTCAAAAAATGCCTTGGATCTCTTACTCTTGGACAATGCAGATAATTTCTCATCGTCCATCAACTTTTCTTTCAATCTTTGGTTTTTAATCATGTTGTATCTTCTAATCAACTCATCTTCATCATCAGAGACATCCAAATCCATACCATTCTTGGAACCTCTTTTTCTGAAACCACCATTATGAATATCATTCAAAATTCTATGAACAAGCCTTTCATCTTTTTGTAAATCTTCATTAGCAAGTAATTTGTTAATTTCTGCTTGGTTGAACTTTTGATTTGAAATATCATCCAACATTTTTTCATCTTCAGAATTAGCTTCATCAGAAAAATCACCATCGGCACCACCAATACCTTGCCATTCATCTTCAGATTCTTCAGCTTCATTTTCAAGGACTTTATCTAAACCTTTCTTTTTCATTTCAGACTTCTTCTTTCTTTGTAATCTTTCAAGTTCTCTCTGTTTAGCACGCATCAATGCAACTTGTTTCTTTCTCTCTTCAATTTGTTCAGGAGTTTCTTCTTGATCCTCATCGTCAGAATTTGTGTCATCTAGAACTTGTGCTTTTCTCTTATGTAGTCTTCTGGTGAGACGCTTGTTGTTTTGAAATGATACACCTTCGTCACCTTCTTCATCAGTGTCTTGAGTGTTACCATCTAATCGTTGATTACCTCTTTGTCTTAATTGATCAAACATATCTAAAGATTGATCAAGATCAATATCAACATTGGAATCTGAAGTTTCAACAGTCACATTTAAAGTATCAAGAATTTGTTTGACCTTTTCTGGAACAGCCACTGATGTACCTTTTTGAGATAAGTTACCACCAAAAGCACCCAAATCTACATTAGTATTAGCCTTCTCTTGAAGTAATTGTTGTTTAATAGCTTCCTCTTCTTCTTCATCATCTTCTAAAGCTAGTCTTTTAGATTTCTTTGTTTGAATTACATTCTCTTCATCTTCCTCATTGTTCGCTTCCTCAATTTTTTGGCTTGAATTTGACAATTCATTGATCTCATCATTATCATTATCATACTCATCTTCAATTTCATCATCATCAAATTCAGAATCGACATCACTATCAGGAACTTCACTACCTTCATCATCATCTCCACTGACATAACGACCCTCTTCTTTCATTTTCTTTATTTGTTCTTCTTTTTCTTTGGTCCTTCTGTTATTATCAAGTTCCTTTTGTAACCAATCTTCAATCTGTGCTTGTTCTTGTTGTAGTTCCAAGATATGTTCATCATGTTCATGTGTCTTTTCACCAAATTGCTGCTTCAATTGCTTTCTATTGGCAGCTTTCAAATTATCAAACAACTGTTTTTTAGTAACAACATTTTTGTTCTTTTTAACTGACGTTGATTTCTTACTGAATTTAGTTTTGACTTCTAATCGTGTGGTTTTTGAGACTGGAATCTTAACTTCGACATCAGAATCTTGATCAGAATCTAATTCAATGACATCTGGTTTCTTAAATTGTTGTTTCAACATTTCTTTATAATTTAACAAAGAATTTGAAACCTTAGTTGCAGTTAATTTTGCATTCTTTAACTTTTTTGCTTCCACTTTATGTTTCATCTTATCAACCTTTTCTTGGTCAAAGAAATCGGTAACTTCAAAATCTTCTTCATCAGATGATGAATCTGAAAATTGAATTGATTGTTTACCATCGTTTACTGGAGATCCTGCTAATGGTGTTGTTGGTGGTGTTGTGTGATCATGTTGATCTTCATGCTCTGAAATAGGTTGTTTGGTATTTATATTAGTAGCTTTCTTAAAGGCAGAAAGCAAATCAGATTTATTGAATACCTTTTTTCTTGAAAATTCATGTTTAACATAATGTTTCAGATCATCCTCATCTTCTTCCGCAGAGTTATATTCAGAATCACCATCTTCAGCATCATCTTGTAATTCTTTAGCTAGATCATCTTTATTAGAATCGTCATCTTGATCTGCCGCTTTTTTAGTAGCTTCAAGACTTAACCTTTGAGCTCTTTTGTTAGCAGCAAGCTTCTCAATCTTCAAAGCTCTTAGTTGGGTTTGAGACATAGCAGATGTTTCTTGATCTTCATCTTCAGAATCAATAAATAACTTGTTCAATGGTGTACCTGATGCAATCTTTTGTGTATCTTGATCTAGACCGCTTATGTCACCGTCAAAGTTTTTCTTGCTTGCAGTATTTGTTGTGTCAATCTTTTGAGTTGTAGCATTAACAACATCAACTTCAGTTTGTTTAATGGTTTGAGATAGTGATTCATTTTCGTTTTCATCTTCATCATCAGTGAAAATTGTGATCTTTTTTCTAATAGTATGTGAACTAGATATATCATTCTCATCATGTTTTTCGTCATCATTTTCAGAAATAACTTGAGTTTTATCTCTAATAATATTAATAGTTGGTTCAATAATTTGAGTATCTTCTGAAGCTTCTGGAATAATCTGGGTTGTATCTTTAAAAGGATTAGACATTAACTGAGTTTTTTCTTCTATTCTTTGCACCCCAGAGTAAATATTAAGTGGAAGATCTGGCTCATCTTCCGTTTGAGCAAGTTCAGTATTATTATCATCAGTATTTTTAGGTTCAACTTGTTCACCATTTAACCTCTTTCTGACACGTTCCAAGGTAAAACCAATGTTTGATAATCCTTCCATACCACTCAACATTGGCTTGTGAACTATTGGAGAATCAATAACATCTTCATGACTTTCCATGACATCCTCATGATTAATTTCTTGTGTTTCTTGGACATTAATATCAACAACCTTCTTAAATGTTTTTGCTTTCACAGCACCAATGTCCAAGTTGTCCAATAAGTCCATATTGTATTGTGTGCTAGTGTACTAGTTCTATATAATGATAGTAAGATGACAATTGAAACCAAAACAATAAGTTTTTAAATCTAAGTTAATTAAAGATAGACGCGACTTAACCCAAAATTTATACGCGTCTGGTATGCACCACAAACATTACATAATATATTATATAAAGTATCATTACATAATGTCTGACATAAACAAATTCAAATATGATGTGGCCAAACCAAAATATTTGGAAACATCAACAACTTTATGTCGGGCAAATAAACAAAAGAGTGTAAAAGTGACATTAGCCGCTGAATATTAGAAAGAAACATCAGAAAATTAACTGGTGAGAGGGGCTGTTATCTGGAAAACTAGAGAGCGCGTGCAAATATGCCTTCCCATGATCACCTAAGTGTTAGCGCCCAGACGCCGGTGTCGTTGGCACGTAAAGCTGCTGCTGGTATCTTTTCAAATAGAAACTATAAAATAGCCCATCAAAAAGTGTCATTGGAAATTGATCTTGAGAATGCAAGTATTTTGGGTACTACAGAGTTGTTAGTTATTCCGTCTGAACCATTGTTAAAGACAGTGCAATTGGATTGTCGTGAAATGGATATTCTTGATGTGCTTGTTAATAATAGAAGAGCGAAATTTCATTATGAAGATCCACTACAAAAAGAATATGACGACTTTATGAGTCAAGGAGAAAAAGATCCGTTATTAAACAAAATTAGCCAACATCATTTCTACAAGAGTAGATTTGATAGAATGTACAATGGTGAAAACACTGAGGAATTAACTGTGTTTATGCCTGAAAAGTTAAGATTATCACTTCATGATCCTTCATCTATCCATTCATTTACACCATCTTTTAGAGATTCACCAGGGAGTCATAGAAATACAACTGCTGCTGAAGCAATTTATACACCAATTACAATTAAAATTGAGTACCAGTTGAAAAATCCAAAAACTGGAGTGCATTTTGTTGGTGGTAAAGGTTCACCATTGAGCAAAAATGAATGGCATGCTTATACAACAAACTCAGATTTTAATGTTTCAACTTCTTGCTGGGTCCCATGTATTGATAGTTTATGGGAAAAATGTACTTGGGAATTAGAGATTAGCGTTCCTCAAACACTAAAGGATATTGGTAATCCAAGAGTTATTGGTACTGAAAATGCTTTTAAAGATCCCAGCGCTGCTGCAGAAGACGACGACGAAGAAGATACTGATGAAAGTACAGATATTCTAGTTATTGGTGGTGATTTCAATAATCAAAAGGAAAGTGCTCACCCAACTGATTTATCTAAAAAATTGGTTTCCTTCTCAATTTTTAACCCAACATCATCTCACCATATTGGTTGGGCTGTGGGTCCTTTCACTTCAATTCCATTGATTAATTTGCAAGAAGAGGAAGAGCCTGAATCTACAGAAGAAAAAGATACAACTGCTGTACCATCTTGTGTTTATTGCATGCCATCTCAGGCTAATGATGCTTTGAACTCGACTATCTTCTTATATAAGGCAATTGATTTCTATTCAAGGGAATTTGGTTCTTTTCCATTTACAAGTTATGCATTAGTTTTTGTTTCTGATATAAATGCCAATAGTAATGGGTTTGCTGGGTTGTCAGTTTTGAACAGAAAACTATTATATTCCCCAACTGTTATTGAACCTATTTATTCAAGCACTTACAATTTATGTGTTACATTATCCGAACAATGGTCAGGTATTAACGTTGTTCCTCAAACTTTCGATGATTTGTGGGCCACTATTGGTATTTCACATTTTATGGCTTTACAATTTATTAAGAAACTTATGGGGGTTAACGAATACAAATATAGAATTAAGAAACAATCAGAGAAAATTGGTGATGAAGATGTTGGTAAGCGTCCTCTTGCTAAACCATTTTTCAAGCATCCAATTTCCATCAATGATTTATCATTTTTGGAACTAAAAGCTCCGATTGTGTTGTTTATTCTGGATAGAAGAATGACTAAAACTGACAAATCCTTTGGCTTATCAAGAGTTATACCCAAAATTTTCTTACAAGCAATGTCTGGTGATTTGACCAATGGTGCTTTGAGCACACAACATTTCCAACACATTTGTGAAAAAGTTAATCATAACAGGCTAGATTCTTTTTTTAAACAATGGGTTTATGGATCAGGAGTTCCAATTTTTAGGGTTACTCAAAGATTCAATAAGAAAAGAATGTTTATTGAAATGGGTATAAGGCAAGTTCAACAACAAGAAACTGAAACTCATCATCCAACAGCTGATTCTTTATGTACTGAGGCTAGATGTGAGCAAGAAACTACTGAAGTCATTTCATCTACATCTCCTATATTCACAGGTCCAATGACCATTCGTATCCATGAAGCTGATGGTACACCATATGAACATATTGTGGATTTGAAAGATTCATTTACAAAATTGGATATCCAATACAACACAAAATATAAAAGACTCAAAAGAAGTCAAAGACAGATCAAATCAGAAAAAGAGAAAGCAGAACAGGAAGAAGAAGTCGTTTTGCTACATTGCCTTGGTGATATTTTACAAAGCGACCAAGAAATTAAAGATTGGGAATTGACAGAATGGACTAAAGAAGAAGAAGATAGAATGACAAATGAAGCATTTGAATGGATTAGAGTTGACGCCGACTTTGAGTGGATTTGCAAAATTTATATCAATCAGCCAGATTATATGTATGCTTCTCAATTACAACAAGATAGAGACGTTGAAGCACAACTGGAATCTATTAAATATTTTGCTAACGCCAATCCAAGCAGTTTATATTCTTCGATATTACTTAGAATTTTAATGGATACTCGTTATTACTACGGGGTTAGAACTGAAGCTGCCTATGGTATTGCTAGGTTTGCTAAAAAATCCACCGGCTGGATTGGAATGAAACATTTGCTGAAGGCATTTAGACATATGTTCTGTTTCAAAGATTCTGATATTCCTTTACCAAATGACTTTTCAGACTTCCCAACTTATTTTGTTAAAAAAGCCATTCCAAAAGCTTTATCTACAGTTAAAAATGAAGATAATGATTGTCCAATCGTCATTAGGGAGTTTCTCTTCAACTTATTAAAGTATAATGAAAATATGAATAATCCATATTCCGATTCTTTTTACATTGGTCATTTAATGGTTTGTTTGACTAATGCTATTGTTGCCAATCCATTAGTTGATAGAATTGAAAAATTGAATGATCAAGATCAAAAATTTGTCCATGAAGCTACTGCCGAAATCATCAGACACTTAAGATTGGACGAATGGATTCCTTCATACAATTCTCAAGTTGGTGTTGTTTCATTAAGAGAACAAAATGTATTAGCCAAGCACGGGTTGCTGAAACAAGATGCAGAAAATTTGCTCCAACATACTAGGTCAACATCCCCAGATGATGTCCGTGTTGCAGCATTTCAAGGCTTATTTGAAATGGGTGGGTTGAAAAATAAGGAAGTTCTACATTATTTTTTCTTAGTGACTGCTTTTGAGAAAAGTCCATATATGAAACATAATTTAATCCAATGTTTAATCAATTCACTTGGTGGTGCAGTCATTGAAGGGAGTCATAGAGACTTAGATGAAGATGAGTTAAAAGAGGAAGTCACACTGGATCAGAATAATTCAGCTCCAGTGAGTGGTATAGTTGTTGTTGACGAGAAAGCCAATGATCAAGTTGGATCCAGAAAAGATGCTGCTGCTAGAACTACGTTAAAAGGTGTCATTGATATTTTAAGAAGAGACTATGGCTCTTTTGATCCCTTAAGGAACGAAATTTGGGATGCTTTACACAATCCATTGTTTAGTATTTCTGAAAAGCGTGATTTGTTTGATATTGCAGCTATCTTATTTCCAGCATATGATTCTTTTGTTGTTAAATTTGATACTCCAAGACAAAAAACGGTTTCTGCTTCAAGAGTCGGTGCAACGACCGTCGTTTTGAAAAGAGAAGGTCATTTCAAAATCAGTCTTTCCAAAAAGCTGGCTTCTGTTGCTAAAAAACCAGCGGTTACTGCTCCTACTCCTCCAAAGGGCCACTTGAGAGCTAAATCAATCACAAAACCTATCAAACTTGTTGTCAAACCACCACCAGGACCATACAAAGCTGAGATCAAACATTCAAAGACTGGTCCGCTACGTTATGTAAATATTTCTACAAAAAAGAAAACTATCACTGTTTCATCTGATCCTATTGGAAAGAGAAAACTGAACATCATGCAATCTACAGATGCAAAGTCAAAAGCTAAACCAAAAGATGCACCAAAAGATGTAACAAAGACAACGCCAAAGACCATAAAAGTTACACCAAAACCTACTGCTAAAGCTAAATCCACAACAAAACCAAAATCTGCTTTTCCTTTAGATGAATCATCATCACCACCACCTGTTTCTGTTAAGCCTAGTACGTTTTCAAGCCCAATTCCCGCTTCATCTACAACAGCAAAACCAAAGATTAAATTAAAACAACCAGCAAAACCAAATAGCGACGACCATGCTGTAAAACACAATATTGAAACTACAGCAAAAGTTACAAAGCCAAAGATTGAAGTCAAATCTAGTGGCCCATCACATTTACCAAAGATCAAATTAAAGTTTAAAAAATAATGTATTATATTAAATTTCATCTGTTTGTTTTTTTAATGATAAATTATAATGAATTTCATCCTATAAGTTTAATTAGATTCTGGGTGTGGTGGTCTTAACTGATCAAACCAGTTTATTTTGTAGTTCTCCAGTACATTCTGGATCCATACACCCTTTAGTAGCAAGTAGGAACAAAGAAAAGTTTGAAATACGACATAAAATTCTTGGCTTAATGGTTGAAAAGAGCCAATTTAATTATGTTGTGCAACTTGGATGGTGTACTGAATATATTTATTAAATGATGTCATATAATAACACTTTACGAGAAAGACTTAAAGCTTTTTTCTATCTTTTAATTTTAGCTGTTTTTACTTCAACATAATATTGCATTTAAGTAAAAATTTAGACAAGAAATCTTCTTTCAAAGCAAGATTTGATACTAATTCTTTAAGATAATCACTAACACTATTCATATATATTGTAAAATTGTAGTTGAACTGAGTAAATGAACTAATTAATTTGAATATATTTTATTACTCATGCAGATATATATATATATATATATATGTTGACGGAATTATCGTTTTATGTTTTTTTTACTATCAATTAGTTCTACTCTAATCAAGAATATTATGCATGTATGTGCACTTCTTCTCATGATTCAGACCTTACTTTCGTTCATGCATTAATCAACCCGTGAAATGTAAAATGTGTATTATTTAATATATTATATTATTTCATTATATTGTATATTTCGTGATCCATTAGCTGTAAATACCTTGTGTTAACAATTGGAATTGATCATAAAGTCTTGTATAAATACTACCCAAACTCTTTGCAATCAAGTAGTTTTCAACAAAAGAATCGCATTCAGTTTCACTCAAATGTAATTGAAAACGTTGTTTGAATTGAACACTTGTTTGTTCACCAGCTTTAAAACATGGTAGATTAGAATCTTTTTGCATCAACTCAACCATTGTGACTAACAAATCAGCATTCTTACGTAATGATTTAAATGCCTCTTTGGTACATTTGACAAACATTTTATATGGAGCACCATCAACACCACCCAACAACTCTGCATATTCAAAAGTTAATTTGAAAGGAGCAGCTTCGAAACCAACAGAACCTGGAGAGTTTGATAATAAAAACCCAAAATCAATATGAATAATATGACCTTCATTATCAAGCATAATATTACCATTATGACGATCTTTAATTTGTAACAAATAACAAATAACTGAATAACCAGCCAAACTTTTTGCAAAATTTTCTTGTGCTCTTTTATATTTAGTGGAGTTTGGATCACCAAAACATCTTTCAAAATGTTCGGTTAATGAAGAAATAGTTCCTTTTGGATTATCACCATTTTCTAAAGAAATTTTGGTTAAAGATTTTTTGATAGAATGAACAGATAATGCATTTGTAATGGTTTCGACTAACCCAGTATTTGCACTAGTAATCAAAATTCTCATTCTTTTCACCCAAACAGGGGCCCCATCATTTTTCCAAATAGTTGACATTGCTTGTATTAATTGTGATGCAAAAGCTTCCTGTCTTAAATCATCACCAGTTTTGGCAATAACAGAACATAAATCCCAATTTTCCAAATGACCAAAAGCACTTGATCTACGTATTCTTTCCTTTTTAGTAGCCCAATCTTCACCCAAATATGCAGTTGAATTTTTGGAAGAAACACCACCTAATTTCAAATCATTTTCTAATTTACGTTCACCAGCAGCACCATGAATAGCTTCCAAATCTTTATAACCAAAATGATCTTGTAAAGATTGCATAGAACTAATGATACGAGCTTTAATGGCAGTAGATTGATCAACAGGTAAAGTGTTACTTGCTGAATCCAATTGAGACAACATGACAGCAGCAATTCTCATTTGGGTAGCTAAATCTGAAGTATTTGTAGTTTCTGAGATATTAAAATTATAATTTGCACTAAAATTTAAATCTGGAGTTCTTTGTTCATTATCATTAATAATTGGAACATTGGTGGCAGAAGCAACTAGAACTTCATCATGGAAAATATCAGTTTCATTTTTATTTGTCAGTTTAATAACAGATAAATCACCCAAGTCAGCTTCCACAGGTTTTTCATAATATGTAGTGTCTTGATTTTCACGAGCTTCTTGAGAAGCTATAGGTTGGATACCCAAATCAAAAATATACGCATTGTTTGGTTTTTCATGTAATAAAGAATTATTTTCATCACTTGTTGGATCAAAATCCATACCATCATTTAAATATTCAATTAATAACAAGAATGGGACTCTTTCAGCAGAATTTAAAACAGCAGCTTCATTAGCAGCAATCTGTAAAATTTTATGCAATTTACCTTTTCTATTTGAAGGTAATAAAGTTGGGATATCAACTTCAGCAGGTAAATCTCTATTCAATAAAGATAATTCAGCTCTTAATGAAGAAAGTCTTGCCTCTTGTGGGACTTGACTTAATCTAATAGAAATAGATTGTAATGCAAATGCAAATTGAGTTTCACATCTAAAATAATTTGATTTCAACAGCTTAATTTTAGCAGGTGTTGACATTAAGGAAGGTGAAATATTACGAATATTAGCACCATGAGTTGATGATACTTTTCTACCTCTTGTTGGGAAATTTGGGCTTGATTGGATAGAACCATTTGGAGAAGCTGGACCTGAAGAAGTTGATTGTAAATCAGGCATAGATCTTGAATTTGGATCGGTTTCAAAAGCACGAGAAAATGTTGGAGAAGATGCAGTTGACAAATCATCACCTTGTTCATAAAATGCTTGAGAAGATTTCAAAACTTCTCTTGTTAATGTACTTCTTCTTTGTTTTGGGAAAATAATTTCAGCATAATCATCGATTGAATCAAAATCCAAATCAACATCACGAGGATCTTTCTTTGGTGAAGGTTTTTTATAAGAATCATCCATAGAAGTTTTACGATCCACAGTATCATACGTTATTTCTCCTGTTATTTGAGCATTTTTCTTTGTATTTTTCAAAGTTAAATTTTCTCTTAATTTACTTTTAAAATCTTTCATTAATTCAAAAACAAAACTTTTTTGTTTTTTACCTTGAGATTTAGCAACAGGGCCAATAAATTGACCTAGTTGAGGTAATCCAATAGCAGCAGATAAAGCAGAACTTAAGATAACACAAGGTGCAACATTTTCTCTAAATTTCAAAGATGGTGGAGAACCAATATTAAACAAAATATATTGTAAATTATTTAAAACTCTTCTTGCACTTTGGAAACTATAACTATTTGGATCATCAGATAAATCCGTTAAATGTGCTTGTAAATACCAAAAAGTTAATAATGTAAAATGTGGATCTTGAGTTGATAATTCATATAATAAATCTTCCAGAGCCATTGATTCAGTTTTAACAGTAACCAAAATTTGACACAGTTGAGGAATAAAAAAACTTAAATCTTCAATTTTGTATGTACGTAATTTTTGACACAAATAATGATGAATCCCAATATTTGAAGCATATCTTTTTAAATAAGCAACACACATAAACAGTGAAAAATGTGGTGATTCAATAAAACGCAATAAAAGCGCGTTCCCACTCTGGTCCATGATGAAATGATGATTATTATTGAGTAATATTGATAGTTTGGGTATAAATATGTGAACAATTATAAATGTTCAAGTTGTTGCAGTTGTGTTGTTAATAATCTAAATTTCAATGTATATAAAGCGTGTGTGTCAAGTTTTCCTTAAACACAGGCAGACTTGAAACAATAATTAAGTATAGATGATTGGAATTAAGCGCCGTGATGATCCAATTGGAACTGAATCTGAAAAGGCGCTCTGCAGAAATGTAAGCCTGGTTTCTGATCTTTAATTAGATGATTGTTTTGTTGATGTGATTTGTTGTCAATTGTTTTTGTTTTTTTTTGGCTTCGACGAGAAAAAAACGAAATTTTTAAAAACGAAAAATTAATTTTCGCAATTAAAAGAATGTGTCCTAATTTGGTAATATATTGTGCAAAAGTTTACGCAATTATTTTACGCCAAAATATTAAAAATTTAATTAAAAACTAAAAACTATTTATTCTATAATTTAATTTTCTTCTTCTTTTTCTTCTTTATGTTTAGAATGCTTCTTCTTTTTCTTTGGTTTTTCTTCAGTTTCTTCATCTGCATCTCTCTTTTTAGATTTCTTTTCTTTTTTCCCCTTTTTATCTTTCTTTAACAATGGATTTTCATAACTTTCTTCTTCTGGAGCAATATAATCTTTAGCTCTTTCAGCTTCTCTCTTTTGTTGATGTTCATCCTGTTTTTCTCTTTTTTCTTTTAATTCCTTTAATTCTTTTTCCTTTTTAGATAAAAAGTATTCACCACTTTCAATTTGTAAATCAACTTTTCTTGGTGTTTGAACAGGTGGGAATGGTGTGTAAACCTTCTTTTGTTTCTTTGGTTCTTGTTTAACCTTCTTACGTTGAATGTTCTTCTTCTTAAACATTGGTAAGAATCTACTCCAATCTTCTTGAGCTAATTCTGGTTTTTTTTGTAATTCTCTTTTTATCATTAATTCTTTAATATGATAAATTGGATGAATATTCTTCATACAATCTTCAACAACCCTTCTAACATCTTTTAAACCTTTATATGGACCCATAGCACTAACTGTATTACCTTGGACCAAAATATAACATTTAGTTAATAATTCTAAAGCTTTTAATGTATTACCATTTGGACCAACTAATCTTTGTCTTCTTTTCACAAAACGATCCTTATTAGTAACAAAATTACCAATTTTAATAACATCACAAGCAATATCATCTTGTAAAATCTTAATAGCTTGTGGTAATGGAACAGATCTAGCTAATAATTTAATTAAATCTCTTGCTTTTAAAATAATAGCTGGATCAAAAGTTTTTCTAGTGGTTTTAACAGTCATTGAACCTTCAACTAAGTTCAAAGTACAAGCAAGATGATGTTTTTCTAAAGCAGTTGTAACTTCACCCCAAATTTGTCTTAAATATTGTTCACGATATTTTGGGAATAAAGTCATAAAACTTGATTCTTCAGCAAATGGTAAACCAGAGGCATTATCTTCTGGTTTGAATTCTTCAGTTTTCCATTTATCAATGTCTGGTGTATCCCAAGGCTTATCTCTGTTATGTGTTGAAACCATTTTTTAGTTAGTTGTATTATATTCTTTAAAATATTATTAAAATCTTTATAAAGAGCTCATCGCATTAAAAAAAAATTTCCTTCTAAAAATTCTTTAATTACCGGTTTAGGATAATTGCCTAAATTGGAATATTCTTTGAGTTTTACAAAAAAAATTTAATGCGATGAGCTTTAAAACAAATTATTTTAAAACTAGTTTTAATTATTTTTTATAAAATTATTGTATAAAACAGAACTACAATAATCATGGCAAAGAAACAAAGCAAAGGTATTAAAAAATCAAAACTAAAATCCAAAAAATCCACAGCAATTAAAATTGAGAAATTAAATAAAAATATAGATCTTCATGAAATAACACAACTTTCAAATGACAAGAAACAAAGTATAAATTCATCAACTACAAAGAAATCTTCACATTTGGATAACAAAAGTTTGAAAGAAGCCCATGATAAGGATATAAAACTACAGAAAGATATCAAAGATGCTAAAAATAAAGTTGAAAGTGATATTGTCAAACAGTTAGAGTTGATTGGTGGGTTCAATTTATAATTTAGACTATAAAGTGGCTATTTAATAGAGCTGGGATTTAATGATTATTTATATGGATATGCAAGTTTTTAATTACCTTACTGTAAATCAAAAACCCGCTGGGGTTTTATTATTATCTTTATTATCTTGATGCCCACTTAAAGGACAAAAATGTCAAATATCTTTTAAAATAATTGACGGCTGTACTCTAAAAACTAAGAATTGGTAATATCATCATTCTTCATTCTTCATTTAAACACGAGAAACCGTTTTATTTAACATTATTATCACTCCTATATTCCTATACGTGCATCATCGGTCTTATCAGTATATCTCAATTCTTGAAAAAAAAATTAAGTCAAAACGTCATCAAAATGAACAAAATGAGAAGCAAACTGGAATATGAAACAAAAGATTTTCTAATATTTTGATTCAACTTAAACTCCATTTTTTCCTAGAATAAATCCCGTTGGTATTTTAAGATATTGGTACCATATTTACTCTTTATCAATTTGCTGTATCGTGAATCACCCATATAACTTATCATATTGAAATTGGCGCTAAAATTGAATATCATTACATCATCCTCCGAATTAGGAAGATGGGCATTAATTAAAACACTTCAGTAGACGTTAAAGTCATTTTCTATAAATTCAGTTAAGAAGAATGTTATTTTCATTAAACTGTTAAATAGAATTAATAGATCAAACAATGAACTCGGAAAAAAAAAATACCTATAGTGTAACCATAGAACCAGTTGATCAAGAAACTGCATCATTAAACAACGATCTTGATGATAAACTAATAGAAGAAGGTTATACACCTGAACTTCGTCGAAATTTTTCAATTTGGTCATTGTTGGGTGTTGGTTTTGGTTTAACAAATTCATGGTTTGGTATCTCAGCATCATTAGTTACAGGTATTAGTTCTGGTGGGCCTTTACTTATTGTTTATGGTATTATTATCGTTGCTTTCATTTCATCAGGTATTGGTATATCTTTATCAGAATTGATTTCTGCATATCCAGAAAATTCTGGTGGTCAATATTATTGGACTTTTAAATTAGCTCCAAAGAAATATAAAAGATTTTGGGCTTATATGTGTGGTTCTTTTGCTTGGTTTGGTGCTGTTTTCACTAGTGCTTCTGTTATTATTGCAATTTCACAAGGTTTAGTTGGAATGTATATTTTGGGTACAGGAGATGCCTCTAAAAGTCCAAAACAATGGCAAGTTTTTGTTTGTTATGAACTAGTTAATTTATTTATTACAATTTTTAATATTTGGGAAGGTCCTTTACCTTATATTGCAAAAGGTGCTTTATATACTTCTTTATTATCATTTTTAATTATTACACTTACAGTTTTGATTTGTTCAAGAGGAAGATATCAAGATGCTTCATTTGTTTTTAGTGATTTTACAAATGGTACTGGTTGGTCTTCCTCTGGTATTGCATTTATTGTTGGGTTAATTAATCCAGCATGGTCATTTTCATGTTTAGATTGTGCTACACATATGGCTGAAGAAATCAATCAACCGGAACGTAAAATACCAATTGCTATCATGGGGACTGTTGCCATTGGATTAGTTACTTCATTATGTTATTCTATTTCTATGTTTTTTTGTATAAATAATTTAGACTTGATTTTAGCTTCAACAACTGGTGTTCCAATCATGGATATTTATTATGAAGCTTTGAATAATAGACATGGTGCATTGTTTTTGGAATCATTAGTTATCTTGACAGCATTTGGTTGTGCAATTTCATCACAAACTTGGCAAGCTAGATTATGTTGGTCATTCTCAAGAGATCAAGGTATTTGGGGTTCAAAATATTGGTCAAGAATTAATAAAAAAACTGGATTACCAGTTAATGCACATTTAATGTCATGTTTTTGGTGTGCAGTTATTGGTTGTATTTACATGGGATCAACAACTGCATATAATGCAATGGTTACTGGTTGTATTACATTTTTACTATTTTCTTATTCTATTCCAATTGTTTGTTTATTAGTTAAAGGCCGTAAAAACATACATCATGGACCATTTTGGTTAGGTAACTTTGGATTGGTTGCTAATATCTTAACATTATGTTGGACTATATTTGCAGCTGTTTTCTTTTGTTTCCCATTTACTATGCCAGTTGAATCAAGTACAATGAATTATGCAGCAGCAGTCCTTGGTGGGTTTACTATCTATGCCCTGATATACTGGGTTGTAAGGGCTCGCAAGACATTTGCCATGCATCATGATTTAGACAAAGAGTTTGGAGATGAGTGATTGTATATTTTTAATGTTTAGTTTTTTTTTCCGTTGATAGTGAGGGATTCGAACCGAGAACAGTTTTGTAGCAATGACGTCAGTTTTTGTTGATTTGATTTTCACATGTCAATTTTTTTCCAAAGTGTTGATAAGTTTTCACATGAAAGAAATAACTACAAAAAAAAAAAAATTTTAAATCAACGACAATAAAACTCACAAGACACTTTTTTTTTTATTTCTTTCTAATCTAATTTCAGATCATCGCCATTGTCGCTTAATTTGATAAGGTCCGTTTATCATTCACTTGCAGAGTTATTGAAACACCTCCATATAAAGATATATATAATCTATCAAATATCAAATATTCACAAGTATGGCTTCTAAACTATGTTCAAGGTTCAAAAAAAGAACTTCTGATGATGCTCAAATCTCTGAAAAAAAATTAGATACCCGTCCAAGCTCTGTTGAAGCTGGTGATGCTCACTCTGCTTGGAATTCTGATGATGCTAAATTAATGGAAGAAGGTTATACCCCAGAATTACGTCGTAACTTTACAATCTGGTCTTTGTTAGGTGTTGGTTTTGGGTTGACAAACTCTTGGTTCGGTATTTCTGCTTCTTTGATTACTGGTATCAGCTCTGGTGGTCCAATGTTGATTGTTTACGGTATTATCATTGTTGCTTTTATGTCTTTTAACATTGGTGCTTCTTTATCTGAATTATGTTCTGCTTTCCCAGAAAATTCTGGTGGTCAATATTATTGGACTTTCCAACTAGCTCCAAAAAAATATAAAAGATTTTGGGCTTATATGTGTGGTTCTTTTGCTTGGTTTGGTGCTGTTTTCACTTGTGCTTCTACTACTTTAGCTTTAGCTCAAGCTTTAGTTGGTATGTATGTTTTAGGTACTGGTGATCCAAATGCTAGTGCTAAAAGATGGCAAATTTTTGTTTGTTTCGAAATTGTTAATGCTTTTATTGCTTTATTCAATATTTGGGATAAACCATTACCATACATTGCAAAAGCTGCTTTATATACATCCTTATTTTCTTTTGTTGTCATTACTATGACCGTCTTGATTTGTTCAAGACATCGTTTCCAAGATGCTTCTTTTGTCTTTGTTGAATTCACTAATGGTACTGGTTGGTCTTCTTCCGGTATCGCCTTCATTGTTGGTTTAATTAATCCTGCTTGGTCTTTCTCTTGTTTAGATTGTGCTACTCATATGGCTGAAGAAATTTATGAACCAGAAAGAAAAATCCCAATCGCTATCTTAAGTACTGTTGCTATTGGGTTTTGTACTTCTTTTTGTTACGTTATTGCTATGTTTTTCTCTATTAATAACTTGGATAAGATTTTAGCTTCACAAACTGGTGTCCCAATTTTGGATATTTTCTACCAAGCTTTAAACAACAGACATGGTGCTTTATTCTTGGAATCTTTGATTGCATTGACTGCTTTTGGTTGTTGTATCTCTTGTCAAACATGGCAAGCAAGATTATGTTGGTCTTTCTCCAGAGATCAAGGTATTTGGGGTTCAAAATATTGGTCTAGAGTTAACAAAAAAACAGGTTTACCAATCAATGGTCATATTATGTCTGTCTTTTGGTCAGCTGTTGTTGGTTGTATTTACATGGGTTCTACAACTGCTTATAACGCCATGGTTACCGGTTGTATCTCTTTCTTATTATTCTCTTACGCTATCCCAATTGTTTGTTTGTTATATAAAGGTCGTAACACAATTAAACATGGTCCTTTCTGGTTAGGTAAGTTGGGTTATATTGCCAATTTTATTGTTTTAGGTTGGGTTATTTTCACAACTGTTTTCTTCTGTTTCCCATTTACAATGCCTGTTACTCCTGGTAGTATGAATTATGCATCTGCTGTCCTTGGTGGGTTTACTTTGTATGCTTTGGCCTACTGGTTTATTAGAGCTAGACACAATTTCGCTATGAATCATGACATTGAAAAAGAATTTGGTGATGATGATGATGATGATACTGAACAAGATGACACTTCAATTACTGAAAACATCACTAATGAATACTCTAGTGATGATAAAGTAAACTGAGTGAATTCAGAAAAAAAAAAAAAAAAAAAAAAATTAAAAATTAGTTTGCTTTTTTT